>JAFMOC010000353.1:140000-157500 GCA_019802505.1 Corydoras sp. C115 | reverse complement strand
ATCATCCCCAACTTCACCTCCCTCACCCCCACCCAAAAACTGCCCCACCTGCTGGGGGAACACAGGGAGAGCTGTGTACTGGCAGCACTGTACACATACACCTGCCACCAGGAGAGGGACAGAGAGTGACCAAACACACACATACACATACACACACACACACACACACACACACCTCTACTTTTTATTTAAATATTTATATATATATATGTATATATTATACCATTCCATTGTAATTGTATACTATGTACATTTTTGTAATTTTGTAAATTTGTAATTGTTTTCTATTTTATTTTTATTTTATTTTTATTTTATTTTTATTTTTGTAAACCAGCTTTGTGCAATACGAATGGATAATTTGTCATGCAAATAAAGCTTTTAAATTGAAATTGACAGAGAGAGATAGAGAGAGAGAGAGAGAGAGAGAGACAGAGAGAGAGAGAGAGAGAGAGAGAGACAGAGAGAGAGAGAGAGAGAGAGAGAGAGGAGTGAGAGAGAGAGTGAGAGAGAGAGAGAGTGAGAGAGAGACTACCACATTAAACTGTAAAACACAGATTTAGATAAACGCTCAGAATCTGTTGAGAGAAACTCGTTTAGTAGAATTAATTGTTGGTAATGATAACGACTGACGCAGAGCATCATCACTTTAAAGGCAGAGGGTTCAGCGCCGCAAATCACATTCTGTTCAGAAAAGTTATAATCTATAAACTTAATCAGCGGCAAAAATCCCAATCACACGTCTAATAAACAGAGACGTTCAATTATAAAGTCGCGCACGCGAAGGACAGTCATAAACGCTCCCATTAAATTACTCACAGCGTTACAGATCAGTAACGAACGACACAATTAACACTAACACACATCTCATTAACACAAAGTTCATGACGCTCCGGTGCGACCAAGTCGTACAAACTACTTAAAAAGTTTGATTTGCCTTCAATAACAACTTCCTTTAGCTGAACGCTGACGGATTTTTGTCTTCGTTTATTTTTGTCTTCGTTTATTTTTGTCTTCGTTTATTTTTGTCTTCGTTTATTTTTGTCTTCGTTTATTTATTTTTTTTTAATTAAATTAAGACTTAAAGTGTTACGCTGATTAATTAACAAAAGCAGTCTCTACGTTCAGCCACAAGTCGTTCTAAATAAATTTAATTTTAAAAGAATACATCTCGCTTTATAAAATCTGTATCACATTCCCCCCAAAAAAAAACTAGTAATGCGCCCAAAGGCTTAGTGGTTTGGCATGTTCTCCCCTCAGCGCTGGGGATTCCCGATTCGTATCCCAATCTGGGTGGAGTTCGCATGTCCTCCCTGTCTCTGGGTGGGTTTCCTCACACAGACACTATATGGGGCAATTTAGAGCATTTAATTGACCTTGATCCCTGTTTTTGGACTGTGGGAGGAAACCGGAGAACCTGGAGGAAACCCATGCGGACACGGGGAGGACATGCGAACTCCACCCAGATTGGGATTCGAACCTGGAATCCCTAGTGCTGTGAGGCAAATTATAATTTACTATATTGAGGGGATTCCAGGTTTGAAATCCCAATCAGGGTGGAGTTTGCATGTTCTCCCTATGTCAGCGTGGGTTTCCTCAGTCCAAAAAACATGGATCAAGTTCAATTGAGTTCTCCAAATTGCCCCATATAGAGTGTGTCTGTGTGAGTGAGTGTGTGTCCAGTGATAGATTGGCGCCCTGTCCTGGGTGTATCTGCCCAGCGCCCGAAACGTTCTCCCCTGGATGGGCATGGGGAACCCCCCCCCCCACGACCCTAATAGAGGGGTAAAAATGTAAACCGTACAACACAAACGTCCACATTTGGGAAAAACCCCTTTAAATCAATATATATATATATTTGTTCATACACTGCGATCTAATATTTCTTTAACCACCAAATGAATAGTTCAGCACGTAGATGCAAAAAAAAAAAAAAAAAAAAAAAAAAAAAAAAAAAAAAAAAGAAAAGCCAAGAAAATGTCAAAGGCTGACGCTTATTTCTTTCAGAATCTATAAATATTCAGTTAATCCCGCCGTGCCAGCGCTCACTCGCTCCCGTCCAATCCAAACACCGCGAAACGTTAAACACCATTTTATGTTCCGAGCAAAAGCCTCCGTTCGCATTCTTAATTAGTGCAAATTCCCTCCGTACTTTTATCATTACCTCTCTCTGCTTTAACCGTATACATATTCATCATGACCCACTTTCCGCGGTTTTACAAAACCTCCGTTCTAATCGTTTTTTTTTTTTTTTTTTTTTTTTTTAAAAGACAGGCCGACAGGATTAGGAGTTATACAGCGATCGTTAACCAGCAGGATTTTAACGACGACTGTTAACAGGAAATTAAATAAAATTAAATAAGAGAGAGAGAGAGAGGGAGAGGTCTGCTGTAAATACTGGCAGCCCTGATAAACACGAACAGCGTTTCCTTTAATAGTTAGTATAATATTAATATATCATTAATAATTAGTATTAGATTAGAAAAAGATGGGGGAATGTATATTTTTGGGATTAGGAGTTAAGGATGAGTGTTGGTAAGTAATATTTACAGGAAGGTGGGGGCGGCATGGGGAATTAGTGGTTAACCTGTTCTCCTCTCAGTGCCGGGGATCCAGGTTTAAATCCCGATCTGGGTGAAGTTTCCAATGTCCTCCCCGTGTCCACCGGGTTTCCTCCCACAGTCCAAAAACATGGATTTAAGGTGAATCGGCTGCTCTAAATTGCCCCTCTATCGTGGGAGTGTGTTTCGAGTCGGACAAATGGAGTCTTCGCTCTGAAATGTCAGTGTTGGAAAAGGAGGGAGGGTTCGAAAGACCGCGTTGTTTATCTGCACGTTATAAATCAACAAGAACCGTGTTAGCGATTTCATGTTCCTGATCTGCTTAGCGCGTGTTTTTTGGAACCGTATTGATTTTGTGTCCTGACCCTTACCTGCCTGTTTACTGACCACGATAACGGTCCGCGGGATCTGTTGGTGTTCTACACTGATGCCCTTTAGACCCTCGGGGTGTGGGTGCTCCATCACACGCTCACTACCGTCGGCTCAATTCTTTCTCCAAAACACAGCTCCGCTCGTTACAGTATTTAAAAAAACTGGGGCTTAGTGGTTGGCATGTTCTCCTCTCAGCCCTGGGGATTCCCGATTCCAATCCCGTACATGTGTGTTTCCTCCCATAAAACATGGATTTAAGGTGAATCGGCTGTTCTAAATTGTCCCCATGTCCGGTAGAGAGTGAGGGTTGTGTCAGGAAGGGCGTCCGGTGTAAAAAAACTGGACGAGTCCTAAATGCCAGTCCATCACTGCGTTGACCCCAGAATAATAACGGGTCAGTAAACAAACCAACAAAATGGTACGTATACCGCAACGTGGTACGCCAGATACTACAATACATTAGGTTTCCCCGATATATTTCAGGAGTTGCATTCTGGAACTCGGCCACCAGAGGGCCACCATTTGATTGTTAGAGAAATCGGAAACACAATCAGCGTTCGCTTTAAAAACCGGACTAGGTTACGTCACAAAAGTCCAACTTATTAACGATTTCTTATCAATAAACGCATCCATGACATGGATTTAAGGTGAATCGGCTGCTCCAAATTGTCCCTATAGTCTGTGTGTCCCTGGTGGAGGATGAGGGTTGTGTCAGGAAGGGCATCCAGTCCATCACTACGGTGACCCCAGAATAATAAAAAACGCCAAAAGAAGAAGACAAAAGAGATTTTTGGGTGTTTTTTTAAAAACTATACAGCAGCCAGCGGTTCTTCACATCTGGACGCGATGTTCCGTAGAGTGTGAGAGAAAGCCCACGTTCTCCCGAGGTAATGCAAAATAGTAATATCAAATAAACGACCTTAAATGGTGCTGAATGGAACGTGAATTATTGATGTGCCATAAATAATCAGGTCCTCAGAGAGGAAGAAAATACAAGATGGGGCCATTGATTAGTTCAGTGTGGACAACAGAAGTAAGTGCATGGGACAGAGCTTATGAGAGGGTGAGCGAGTGAGCGAGAGAGAGAGAGAGAGAGAGAGAGAGAGAGAGAGAGAGAGAGAGAGCGAATGATGGAAACATGAGGAGTTCGTAAAAAATGGCGAGACAAATTCATTTGCAGGGCGGCACGGTGGCTTAGTGGCATGTTCTCCTCTCAGCACTAGGGATTCCCGGTTCGAATCCCCATCTGGGTGGAGTTTCCATGCCCTCCCTGTGTCCACGTGGGTATCCTCCGGGTACTCCGGTTTCCTCCCACAGTCCAAAAACATGGATCAATTCAATTGAGTTCTCCAAATTGCCCCATATAGAGTGTGTGTGTGAGTGAGTGTGTGTCCTGTGATAGATTGGCGTCCTGTCCTGGGTGTATCTGCCCAGCGCCCGAAATGTTCTCCCCTGGATGGGCATGGGGAACCCCCCCCCACGACCCTAATAGAGGATAAAGTGGAATATAATGGATGGATGGAAATTCTTACGCTGTAATCACAGTATAATCTTTTTTTCTAATTATTTTATCAGTAAAAATAGGAACCAAACGAATTGATCCCTGATCGAGTCTCGGCTGAGCGTTGATCAATAACTAATCTGATTGAAAGCATCTATTTTGGAAGCTAATGCAGCCGCGCCGGGCACAAATTATACCGAATTACAGAAATGAAATCCCATACAAACCTCTTATTCCTTTAAATATAACTCGGGATCAGCTGGATGGTCCAATCAGTGTGATGTAATGAGAACGTGTGATTTGTTAATTAACTTTAACGGATATCTGGTCTAAATCTGAAGTGCACGGTTTTCCGAGCCGCGCCGACCGTCTTTATCATAATTTAAATCTTCGGATATTCAACACTCTTGAATTTGTGTCATAAGCAGAACCACGTCTTCCGCATTTCCATATCTACTGGATCAACTTAGCATATGATTACGTTTCCTAATCGTTTCTGAAACGATGCACGGAGCGAGAGTAGGTAGAACGTTCGTTTATTTAAGCTTGATTCGGGAGTCAGATGTGAGATCGGAGGAATCTGCAGCTCGTGAGGACAAACTTCTATAAAAACCCTAAAAAAAATAAATAAAAAATAGTAAATCGGTTCCTGAGACATGTGGAGATCCTGGGAAATGATGCACCTCATGCCATGACGGATGACGCCTTATGCACCTTTTATTGTTTTCTTTTATACAACTGCTCCTCATCGTCTAGTTTTTTTTTTTTTCTGACAATTTATATTGAACACAGAACACATGACTGTTTACCTTGCAATGGCTCACTATTGGAACGCTCACCCTCCTCTTCATTAAACTCATCTGTTCTTCTTTTTTTAAAGCCCTTCACTCTACAGACACTAAAGATATATTTTTGTATCCTAAATCTACCCCATACACTCATTCATTCATTCATCCATCATCTACACGAGGGGTGTTCCCCATGCCCATCCATTTGGGCGCCAGTCAGATACACCCAAGACAGGGAATCAACCCATCAGTGAGCAGACACACTATATAGGGGCAATTTAGGCCACTCAATTTACCTTTTTTGGGATTTTCCTCCCAAAAATCCATGTTTTTGGGAGGAAAGTTGTTAAACCAGAGAAAACTCGCGTGAACATGCAAACTTCACTCAGATATAAAATATGTGTAACCTCTTCCCTTAAGTGCAAACCTGAATTAAAAAAAAAAAAAAAAAAAAAAAACTCATTACCCAGGTGCTTTTTTTGATAATTATATAAAGTTAGGCTAACTGCTATTTTAATCATGAGTTTGCAGATGGATCAGAGGGAATGAGGACGTATTAATTACATCTTCAGTGCAGTACGGAACCGTCAGCTGTACTTATAATCATCCATCTGTGCAGCAGAACTTTTAAATAATATAATAAAAAAGTTTAACATAAAGCACAACCGTGAAATGGAAAAAAAAAAAGGGTTTCTTTAAGATTTTCCTTCGTGACAGTGAGTCATGTTTTTTTATCAGACACACACACACACACACACACACACACACACACACACACACACACACAGAGAGACAAAATAGACAGACCGCAAGTGACTCACGGAGCCATCGGATTATAAGACCATCTATTTAGATCATCATGTAATTTAGAACCATTACAATATTATTATATTAAATACAAAGAAGTCAGAGCGCACAGCGTTCACCTCGTCAGCTGTACCTGCGCACATTGTGTGGACTGTGTGTGTGTGTGTGTGTACAATAACACACACTTACATAACACAATAATAAAATGTAAATAAAAAAAAAAAAAAAAACGTATAAGTCTTAATTAAAGGCAGGAGCTGGATGATAAAATTACAATTTTTGGTTGTGTCAAAGTTATCAGGAGCATTTCTAAAAAGCAATAAATGAGAGAGAGAGAGAGAGAGAGAGAGAGAGGGGGGGGGGTGCAGTGATTTTAATAGGCTCAATAAAAAAATCGCTGCATCACAGCCTCAAGCCATTTCAGAATATAATATTTAACTCTAGGTTTCCAATAAATAATTATCCTACAACATAAAAAAAAATATTAACCGTAATTTTTAAGCGCGAGATCCGAGATATGAAAATCTAATAAAAAATAAATACATAAAATAATAATAACAATAATAATAACTTATTTGGGGTTTAGAACATAGATAAAAAAATTTTTTATAAATTTAATAAAAATAAATTTCAAACCCCAATTTCAAATCCCAATGTGGGTGAAGTTGGCATGTTCTCCCTATGTCCACATGGGTTTCCTCCGTGTTCTCCGGTTTCCTCCCACAGTCCAAAAACTTGGACACAAGGCAAATTGAATGCTCCAAATTGCCCCATATGGAGTGTGTTTGTGTGCCCAGCGATGGATTGGTGCCCTATCCATGGTGTATCCACCCAAAATGTTCTCCCCCTCCCCATGGCGACACGAGTAGAGCATAAAGTGGAAGATAATGAATTGTGGACGACACAACGATCGTTTATCCCAAAAAGAAAACGACTTTCAATGGCAGTCTATATCTTTATTGTATTGTATATCTGTATAATAGCTTTGCGCCACATTACTGTTTTATTTTCTTACTTCTCATGGAAACCAAACTGAATGTTTGCTTTTCATCTTTGCTCTAGAAAACTCAATGACCTACAAACCAGATGAAATACGGACTCGTCTGACAGTCTCGGACTCGTCTGACTCGCGTTGCCAACAGTTCTGCGTAACTGCTGAGGACATTTGACATTTTTGAGATCATTACTGGCGTCATGCTGATATCAGTCTACATCGTCGAATTAAACAGCAGTCCGTGGGTCCGACCGTAAGGCTCTCACAAGTTTGCAAACACACGAAAGATCGCAAATTCCGTTTCACGTCTTCCACCAGAGACACGAGCCAAGACGCTGATGTATACAGTAAGAGGACCCAAAGTCTTTAACAGCCAATTTGCATCAAACTCGCATCTCCCAGAGACGCATTACGGCGCGTGGAGTGGAGTCACCACGTTGCATTATTAAATTCATCCTTCATGACTTTCCAATAAAACTCCAACAATCTGTTCAGCTGCTTTTTATCGCGCCTCTTAAAAGCTTTTCATAATTATGAATGCTCCGCAATAAAAATAAAAAAAAAGAATATAATAAAAAAAAAAAACTTGCTGATATTTATATTCCTTACAAAAAGGAAGGAATTTCTTACAGTTCAGATCCATAAATGTCAGCAATCGTCTGAGATTCAAAGAGCCGACGCCAGCGAACACGGCGGCGATCTTTCAGTTAAGACACTTTCATTATTTCGCTCCCTTTGTCTCACTTTTCCGCAAAAGTGACAAGGTGAAGTGCGCCTGTCGCTCTTTATCTACATGTTACCATGGTTACGGGACACGAAAAGGCCTACGGTGGAAGATTCTCACACACACACACACACACACACACACACACATGCACACACACGCACGCACACTAACAGAATCAATAATAAATAAACTAAAAGGTATTTTCTCAGAATTAACCAACAATACTGCACTTTGAGATCTGCTTTAGTTAATGATGTGAAATAAAAGACTTGTTTTTTTTTTTCTTTTAAAATAAAAAATGTAATACACACACACACACACACACACACACACACACACACAACACACACACACACACACGAAGCAAAAAAAAACTAAATATTTTATTACACACACATAGTTTATATATATATATATATATATATATATATATATATATATATATAATCTATATGTGTGTGTGTGTGTGTGTGTATGTATGTATATATATGGCTATGGCGGCACGGTGGCTTAGTGGTTTAGCATGTTCTCCTCTCAGCACTAGGGATTCCCGGTTCGAATCCCAATCTGGGTGGAGTTTCCATGTCCTCCCCGTGTCCGCGTGGGTTTCCTCCGGGTTCTCCGGTTTCCTCCCACAGTCCAAAAACATGGATCAAGTCAATTGAATTCTCCAAATTGCCCCATATAGAGTGTGTGTGTGTGAGTGAGTGTGTGTCCAGCGATAGATTGGCGTCCTGTCCTGGGTCTATCTGCCCAGCGCCCAAAACGTTCTGCCCTGGATGGGCATGGGGAACCCCCCCGCGACCCTAATAGAGGATAAAGCGGAAGATAATGAATGAATGAAATATATATATATATATATATATATATATATATATATATATATATATATATATATATATATATATATATATATATATATATATATATATATATGGGGCGGCACGCTGGCTTAGTGGTTTGGCATGTTCTCGATTCCCGGTTCGAATCCCAATCTGAGTGGAGTTTGCATGTTCTCCCCGTGTCCACGTGTGTTTCCTCCAGGTTCTCCGGTTTCCTCCCACAGTCCAAAAACATGGATCAAGATCAATTGAATTCTCCAATTGCCCCATATAGAGTGTGTGTGTGTGCCCAGTGATAGATTCCCCCCCCCCCCTGTCCTGGGTGTATCTGCCCAGCGCCCGAAACGTTCTCCCCTGGATGGGCATGAGGAACCTTTAAGAATACCTACAGTTTGTGTAATACCTGCAGTCTTCTGACGAATAAAACTAGAACAAATTGGGAGGAGTCGAACCTGATCAGTCGGCGTCATCAGTCACCACTTTGATTCGTATATATATATATATATATTTTTTATTTAATTCGTCTAAAGCTAGGTTAAAGTTATTGCTCTGTAAATGTCTTTACAAGTATTTTGGATCATCTCTTCTTTCTTCTTATTGGCTGTGCTTGTTTCTCTTTCATGTTGGGTCACCCATTTGCCCTCTGTGGGCATTTGGTGGCCGTGTTTTTTGGCAGTTGGGGTCCGAACTCGAGGATCCTTTTCATCACGGCCAGATTCATGGTGAACTCATTCCACCATCAGTTTCTCACATGTAAACCCGTTCCAGAGCGCCAGAGAACCTTGTGCGTCATTGCCTTGCATTTATTTAGAGTTGTGTTCGGCAAGTCGCCGTTCCAACTTTGTCCTTCGTCCTCGGCATGTTGATGCCCCGTGATTCATGTCGCTGTGCATTATTGTTTGCCCCTGCCGTTCCATGGCCGTTCGGATTTGCTGCTAAGCCACAGCTTTTGTCTGCATCCTACGCATCACGATTCTTTAGTCTGCAGACCAGACAGCCGACCTTATCACGTTTCACTATAGAGGTCAGAGACGGGTCGGGTCCAGAACGTTCCTCTTAGCCTCCCCGCTCCCAAAACGCTGTCTGATTTACGACACTGTGTTTAATAAATCTACATACAACCTCATAACATTAATTTAATCATCTAATCAACTAATTAAAGAATTCCTGCGATTTACGTAATTTAGCTGATTCTATCCTTCCATCCATTATCTTCTGCTTTATCCTCTACTAGGGTTGTAGAGGGGGTGGGGGGGGGGGGTTCCCCATGCCCATCCAGGGGAGAACGTTTTGGGCGCTGGGGAGATACACCCAGGACAGGACGTCAATGTATCGCTGGGCACACACTCACACTCTATATGGGGCAATTTGGAGAACTCAATTGACCTCGATCCATGTTTTTGGACTGTGGGAGGAAACCGGAGAACCCAGAGGAAACCCACACGGACACGGGGAGGACATGGAAACTCTACCCAGATTGGGAAACCACTAAGCCACCGTGCCGAGTTCTTCAGTGAGAACGTTAAATGTAATGACCAAACCTGCCTTGTTCGAATGGAGATCCCAGTTTTGAATGGAGATCCCGGTTTTGAAATGGGGATCCCGGTTTTGAAATGGGGATCTCTGTTTGAATAGAGATCTCGGTTTGAAATGGAGATCCCGGTTTTAAATGGAGATCTCGGTTTGAAATGGAGATCCCGGTTTTAAATGGAGATCTCGGTTTGAAATGGAGATCCCGGTTTTAAATGGGGATCTCGGTTTTAAATGGAGATCTCGGTTTTAAATGGAGATCTCGGTTTTAAATGGGGATCTCGGTTTTAAATGGAGATCCCGGTTTGGAATGGAGATCCCGGTTTTAAATGGAGATCCCGGTTTGAAATGGAGATCCCGGTTTTAAATGGAGATCTCGGTTTGAAATGGAGATCTCTGTTTGGAATGGAGATCTCGGTTTGAAATGGAGATCTCGGTTTGAATGGAGATCCCGGTTTTAAATGGAGATCCCGGTTTTAAATGGAGATCCCGGTTTGGAATGGAGATCCCGGTTTTAAATGGAGATCCCGGTTTGAAATGGAGATCCCGGTTTTAAATGGAGATCTCGGTTTGAAATGGAGATCTCGGTTTGGAATGGAGATCTCGGTTTGAAATGGAGATCTCGGTTTGAAATGGAGATCTCGGTTTGAATGGAGATCCCGGTTTTAAATGGAGATCCCGGTTTGAATGGAGATCCCGGTTTTAAATGGAGATCTCGGTTTGAAATGGAGATCCCGGTTTTAAATGGAGATCTCGGTTTGGAATGGAGATCTCGGTTTGGAATGGAGATCTCGGTTTGAAATGGAGATCCCGGTTTGAAATGGAGATCCCGGTTTTAAATGGAGATCCCGGTTTAAATGGAGATCTCGGTTTTGAATGGAGATCCCGGTTTGAAATGGAGATCCCGGTTTGAAATGGAGATCCCGGTTTGAAATGGAGATCCCGGTTTGAAATGGAGATCCCGGTTTGAATGGAGATCTCGGTTTGAATGGAGACCTCGGTTTGAATGGAGATCTCAGTTTTAAATGGAGATCCCGGTTTGAATGGAGATCTCCGACGGCTGGATGCACTGCGGCGTGGGACGCGTAAAGAAAAGCAGACTCCTCAGCCGATTTCTCAGTCTCCGCAGTTTTTAATTTTGTCCTTCAGTCGATGTCCTCCAGCGAGCTCCTTCAGTCGCTTAACCAAGACTCCGCCCCCACCGGAGATAACGTGGAGCGCTCCGACTCCCTCTCGGATTCAGATCATGGATGGACGGCTGATTAGGATGGAGAGGAATCCTGAAGAAGCGTTTTATAATTTAAGTTCTGAGTTATGAAGCCTCCATCACTTCAGCCGTTATAATAACCTTCATAACAATAAATTTAACAAAGTGATGAACGCTTCACGAAAAAGCTACGGAAACGTACCATCAGCTCCTATTTGGTACGTAGTTCAGCTTCTTGTACGTTGTTTTTGAGTTTCCAGGTCCTCCCCGTGTCCGTGTGGGTTTCCTCCGGGTCCTCCGGTTTCCTCCCACAGTTCAAAAACATGGATTAAGGTCAACTGAATGCTCCGAATTGCCCCATATAGAGTGTGAGTGAGTGTGTCCAGTGATAGATTGGCGTCCTGTCCTGGGTGTATCTGCCCAGCGCCCCAAACGTTCTCCCCTGGATGGGCATGGAGAACCCCCCCAACCACCACCACCACCCTAGTAAAGGATAAAGCAGAAGATAATGGATGGATATTCAATACATTTAATAATTTACCTTCATAATTTTATGCGTATAACGTATATTTCGGGCTCTGCGACGCCCGCCCAGCCGAGGGTCGTGAGGGTGATGGAGTGGACGGCCCGTGTGCAGTGTTCTCAGATAGAACCCGTATTGTGCATCACAGAGTTACGCTGGTAATTCAAAGCCATGATTTCTATTACGCAGTCTGTAATCTTTTTTTTTTTTTTTTTGGTCTTTGGAGAGAATTTCTTTCTCTTTTTGAAAGAGTCCTTTATTGTGCGTTCTGTTTACCAAGCGGCCGTCGCCGTGTTCTGATTGGTGTTTGTTTCTCGGGCGGCGTATCGAATTGCTCGTATTGAATGCAGCTCTATCGCTATTGTCTCACAAAGTGTGAGCGCTGCGGTCTGGAAAAGGCCGCCGACATAAAACCCTGACTCGGCGTTCCTGCTCGCTCGTTCAGCGTCCAGCCCGTTTATTAAAACGTTTATCTGCGTTTGTGAGATCGGATCGGGGTGACGACGGGTTCCGTGGCGTAAACATCGCTGGAAATCTTATAAACTTATTCAGGCTTCGCGTGTTCAGTCATTTGTTTATTGGCTCAGTGTTACATTTAAAAATTAATAAAAAAAAATAAAAAGGAAGTTTAGACAGTTGTTCACATCTGTCCCTTTAGAAAAGGTCATTTTTTTCGTTACAGCATGACTGTGCAGCAACGTCCATAAAGGCATGGGTGGGTGTGTTGGGCGTGGAAGAGGTTCTCTGATCAGAACAGAACTCTGACCTCAACTCCATCCAACACCTTTGGGATTAAAAAAAAAAAAAAAAGGAGGTTGCAAGCCAGGGCTTTTTAATTCAACATCAGCCTCTAACCTCACGATATCACACGGAAATAACATGTTTCCTTTGAAGGTGTGGTAAGTCCAGTGAAGTTACCAATGTGGGCCCTTGAGCAAGGCCCTTAACCCTCATTGCCAGTTGGGATATTTGTTAGTCATTTTGGATAAAAATAACCAAATGTAAATTCATTCATTCATTATCTTCCGCTTTATCCTCTATTAGGGTTGGGGGGGGTGGTTCCCCATGCCCATCCAGGGGAGAACGTTTCGGGCGCTGGGCAGATACACCCAAGACAGGGCGCCAATCCATCGCTGGGCACACTCACACAGACAGACACTCTATATGCGGCAATTTGGAGAACTCAATTGACTTGATCCATGTTTTTGGACTGTGGGAGGAAACCGGAGAACCCGGAGGAAACCCACGCGGACACGGGGAGAACATGGAAACTCCACCCAGATGGGGATTCGAACCGGGAATCTCTAGTGCTGAGAGGCGAACGTGCCAAACACTAAGCCACTGTGCCGCCCCAAATGTAAATGTAATGTAAAATTATTTAATATTTTTAATTTATTATTCATGAGTCCTCTTACTAAATATGTTTCTGTGCATATGTTATAGTTATTATTCTTCCTCCTGCCAGTGATTACGGTACGAGAGGGCGTGGCATTATCATGAATCAATCCCATAAACAAATGTTATTAGTCCCGATGCGTAGTGGAATACAGTTACACCTCTTTACGTGATTTATTTACAATAATACACAACCTCGCGTGTCTTATTGCTTTAATAAAACGCTTACAAAACACACTATAATAAACGAGGTTTGATTGATGACCAAATCGTTAAAAATCTGGTCTTCCACAACGTAATCTGGTCCATTTTTTTTTTTTTTTTTTTTTATTACTGTGAACGCTGAGTAACAGGTTTTCCGGTTTCTCCAACTAAAATCTGCCATCCAGTGGCCAAATTACAGATCACGCTTTATATTAATCTGTACTTAATAATGTAAAATAATGTATTGTATATAACGCATTGCTACGAAGGTGAAGCGCCCAGAGAGGGGTGTTATTAATGATGTCATGGCCGGACAAACGGCTCCGCCAATCAGATTTAAGGAGCGGATCTACCCGTTTAATTACCATGGATGGCAAAAGTGGCACCAAAGACACATAGCGAGTCAGAATACGGGAGCGCGGGTTAATTAAGACGTGACATTTAAATAAGATTGTGTAAAACGTCGGCGGTGATGGATGAGCTGCCCGCCAAGCTAAAAATGAGTTGGTGCTGAAACTTGATTTAAGAGCTAAACAGGCAAAATGTAACCAAACAGGCAACCAATTTTTTTTTTTTTTTTTTTTTTAAACAACAGCGAGTTTGGAGTGTGCAGCTGAGTGTGTGCTTGTGGATGAAGAATTGTAAGCCTATTACAAATGAGAGAGGGTTCTCCAACAGGGTTCTACAGCCTGACCCGCTTCTAAATTCACACATTCAAACCCGATTTCTATCGGCTCTGCCAGGTTTATCTGACAATTACTCCAACAAAAATCCATCCATCCATTATCTTCTGCTTTATCCTCTACTAGGGTCGCGGTGGGGGGGGGGTTCCCCATGCCCATCCAGGGGAGAACGTTTCGGGCGCTGGGCAGATAGACCAAGGACAGGACACCAATCCATCGCTGGACACACACTCACAAACACACACACACTCTATATGGGGCAATTTTGAGAATTAAATTGACTTGATCCATGTTTTTGGACTGCGGGAGGAAACCGGAGAAACCGGAGGAAACCCAGGGAGAACATGGACACTCCACCCAGATGGGGATTTGAACCGGGAATCCCTAGCGCTGAGAGGAGAACATGCCAACGACTAAGCCATAATATATATATATATATATATATATATATATATATATATATATATATATATATGTAATTTTTTACTTATTCAGTAAAATAACACCCAGGACAGGACGCCAATCCATCACTGGACACACACACACTCTATATGGGGCAATTTTGGAGAACTCAATTGACTTGATCCATGGTTTTGGACTGTGGGAGGAAACCGGAGAACCCAGAGGAAACCCACGTGGAAAACTCCAGCCAGATTGGGATTTGAACCATATATATATATATATATATATGTGTGTGTGTAATTTTTTTCTTATTTAGTAAAATAACTTATTTAATAAAATAACTTGAAATGTTCCACTGTTTGAATGTAAGGTGTTAGATTTGCATACAGAGCTGGCAGACTGACACCCCTCATCGAGGACATGGTCCCCAGTCTGCTTTGGGAACCGATCTGTTCTGTAATGGATCACACGGCCCTCCTGAGGGTGGCGAGGGGAGCCAGCAGCATCAAAAGAGCTTTCCTTCCATAATGGGAGGACATTTTCCACTCTGTGGTCATCAGAGGAGCATAGAAAACCATGAAGGACACAACCTTCCCCCCCAACACAGCCTTTTAACACCTCTACCACCGGGGAGAAGCGACGGGAACGGCTCGCGGAACAGCTTGAAGTTAATACAAATGCCGCCACTTCACCATCAGGCCCGGATCACATCTATAAAAATAAATACAGAACACAGACATCTCCGATCTCAGGGCATCACACACCCGGCGCCCTCACACCGGCTCTGTACCGAGTTGGACACTCGCCATCGTGGCAGCCAGCATTGCAGCGAAAAGCGTGGAGCATGTCGGGTTAGTTAATTAAAACTAATTAAATGTCACAAAGAGCAAAAACAAAAACAAAAAAGATTCACAAAGACGTGTGATGAGCTCGAGTGCACGTCGAAATAAAGAGGAGACAGATCTATGGATGCAAAGCAGAGAGGGACCCCCACCCCGTCAGAGCGATGGAACAAATATTATATTTATATATATATATATATATAGGCGGCACGGTGGCTTAGTGGTTTAGCACGTTCGCCTCTCAGCGCTAGGGGTTCCCGGTTCGAATCCCTATCTGGGTGGAGTTTCCAAGTTCTCCCCGTGTCTGCGTGGGTTTCCTCCGGGTTCTCCGGTTTCCTCCCACAGTCCAAAAACATGGATCAAGTCGATTGAATTCTCAAAATTTCCCCATATAGAGTGTGTGTGTGTGAGTGAGTGTGTGCCCAGCGATGGATTGGCGCCCTGTCCTGGGTGTATCTGCTCAGCGCCCGAGACGTTCTCCCCTGGATGGGCATGGGGAACCCCCCCCCGCGACCCTAATATAGGATAAAGCGGGAGATAATGAATGAATATATATATATATATATGGACGACACAGTGTTTAGCATGTTCTCCTCTCAGCGTTAGGGATTCCCGGTTCGAATCCCAATCTGGGTGGAGTTTGCATGTCCTCCCCGTGTCCGCGTGGGTTTCCTCCGGGTTCTCCGGTTTCCTCCCACAGTCCAAAAACATGGATCAAGTCAATTGAATTCTCCAAATTGCCCCATATAGTGTGTGTGTGAGTGTGTGCCCAGCAATAGATTGCCCCCCTGTCCTGGGTGTATCTGCCCAGCACCCGAGACGTTCTCCCCTGGATGGGCATAAGCAACCCACCTCCCCGTGACCCTAGTAGAGGATAAAGTGGATGGAAGATAATGGATGGATGGATGGATATGCATCCCTATAGTGCATGTTACAAAGTCTGTTACAAAAAAGGGGGAGGGGCCACAGCATCGAATAACAATCAGGTTTGATGAATTTACAGTGCAGTTGGTTTTCTGCAGAACTTCTGACTGATGTTCTCATTTGTAAGTCGCTTTGGATAAAAGCATCGGCTGAACGACTAAATGTAAATGTAATGATCTACAGGACCATCTCTGGATCTGGCCCCTCGGACCTTCACTCCAGATTTACAAAACACACTCCGACTCGTTCCCTACGTTCTAGTGATGAATGGCGCCTGGTGGGGCAAGGCTACCAAGTGCATGACCTGTACATGCCGCTCATTTACATATCCTGACTGATTGGTTATTTTAATTCTGTTCTAATTTTCTAAGCTCTTATGCGTAGTGGGCGGCGTCGGCGGCGCCTGATATCGTTTATCGAGTTTTAAAATTTTGAAAAAATTATCTAATGAAAATTAACGAATTCTAATGAAAATTTGAATTTCTCTTGTGTGTATGTATAGATTTCTATTTACATATTTTTTATTTATTTTTAGTTTTTAAAACTTCTTTTTAATTGCTAAATATATTTGTCACCTTTTTCTCACTTGCTGCTGAGAATGAGAATTCCCTCATTGTGGGACAAATAAAGGTCTTATCTTAACTTTACAAGTCCAAGCAAAAAAAATATTTAAATAAATGAAAAAAAAATGACAATAATTTTAACAATTCTCTACAAAAATCTGTGACCGTGTGCCATTATACAAAGCATTTCATATTCGGTGTCTGACAACAAAATAGCCCGACTAATTTCCACACATATCAGCAGCTTTAAATAATTTATACAGCGGCATGATGACTCAGTGCAACTGCATTAGAGAAGTAAATGAAAGCTGGGTGTGTGTTGATGTGATGCACGTCTGTGTCTGATTGCTCCAGTCAACAGAACAAATTGTGCCTTATTGCATTTTAATTAGCTCTTCCTCTCGGTTTATCTGTAAATAAGCTTCCCGGCTCGTACGCCCGAAGTGAATCGGCACTGGCTTCCGATTTGAATAGCCATTTAGCTCTTTAGTAATATTTCCAAATGCGATAAAAGCTGGAGGGCAGGGCCAGAGGAACCATGATGCAACTTAACATCAATAGTGGGGTACAAACCAAATGAGCCAATTAAAAAGTGGTTCTAGATTAAACTGAGATGCTCATGTTTAAAAACAAAAAAA
>JAFMOC010000353.1:112500-135000 GCA_019802505.1 Corydoras sp. C115 | reverse complement strand
TTAAATGCACATTTCATTTTTGTCAGAGCCCCACGATCCGAATCTCAAACAGGTTTTTTTTTTTTTTTTTTTTTTTTTTTTTTTTGTCTCTGTGGTTGGTAGATTTAAAAAAAAATCCACCCGATACTTACATTTCCGACTCGTCACTTTCTTGTTTTGACCAGAAATGGACACGGCATGCCGAAAATTACAGTGGCAACACTTGAGCACAGTGGTTTCTGAAGTGGGGAGGGGTTACCCCCCCCGGGGGGGTGGGGGGGAGCATTGAGAATACGGTAAGAGTAGCAATCTCACAGCTGCGACGGCGATCTGAAAAGATCCGAAGCACAAAGCCGGCACTTTATAGAGGTCGGGGATTTGCGGCGTGTATTCTGCATCGCATATTGTTCGGTGTAGGCGATTTTTTTTTTTTTTTTTTTTTTTTTTTTTTTTTTTTGGGGGGGGGGGGGGACTGGTTAAGCTTTAAACTAGTTTAAACTTAAGCTGCTTTTATTTAGTAAAAAATAAAGAGACACGGCCCTTAATTCAACTGTACATGAGATTTTTCAATATTTTTGTTGTTGGTTTAGCATGATCTCCTCTCAGCGCTGGGGATTCCGGGTTGGAATCCCAATCTGGGTGGAGTTCCCATGTCCTCCCCGTGTCCACGTGGGTTTCCTCCGGGTTCTCCGGTTTCCTCCCACAGTCCAAAAACATGGACTCCCCTGGATGAACATGGGGAACCCCCCCCGACCCTAGTAGAGGATAAAGCAGAAGATAATGGATGGATGAATGCTCCAAACAGCCCCATATAGAGTGTGTGTCCAAAGACACATTGGCCCCCTGTCCTGGGTGTATCTGCCCAGCACCCCGAAACCCTCCCCTCCCCTCCCCTCCCCCCACTAAAGAATTAAGCAGAAGATAATGAATGGATTCCAGTAGACGTTCCAATTGTATTCTAATCTACAAAAGCAAAGCATGTTGGGAAGCGCCGCAACAACAGTTCCAGCAAAAATCAGGTTATTGTTTGTTATACAATAATTAAAAATTAAAACTTTACAGAAGAAAACGTAAACACTCATCGTCTATTCATCAGGAGAATAAATCTAAAGAGACTGTAGTTGTTGTAACCGATTTCTGAGGTGTATAACACTCCCATTGTGCTGTTTACACCCCCGTACGAACGCGATGCCAACCAACACCAACAGCTCTGAAGGACTTGCTCTGAAACGCGCTCTGGACCTCGTAGACCACAAACTCTCGAACACAGATGCATTATGGGTGTGCAATCAGTAATTAAAATTAGGTTGCGTAAATTCATCCACAACGTTCCAAACCCCTAAACACGACTTTACAACCACCCTGAACGTCCAGCTCCAACACCCCCGCTTAATCCGGATTTTATTGATTTATTAATTAATAGATTAGTTAGTTGGGTCACATGTGATTGATATGTACTGAGACGGTACTCTGCAGTTCTAAGTGATTCGAAACCGAGCGCCAATCAGACTGTCGTGTCCCGCAAATGAATAATGAGTTACAGATGCACAACCCCCCCCCCCCCCCCCGCCCGCCCCCCCCGCACCAGTCCAGACTGCTAAACCATACTGAAATAAAAACCATAGCTGACAGACTAATGAGATGCACACAAATTACACCTGAAAATGGAGCCATAAACTCCTGCCAACCAAGAAAATGGGCGTCTGTCGGGGATTCCACTCGTTAGATTCGTTAGAACAGCTGCACGTCCACTCCACAATACACACGGCCACGTCCCGAGGTCACGCCAATTTTTATTAATTTACAGCTCGTTTTTTTTTTTTTTGTTTTTTTTTTTTTTTAATCTCCATTTCCATTCTTTTTTAAAAAAAATTTTAATCCATCCATTCATTATCTTCCGCTTTATCCTCTATTAGGGTCGTTGGGGGGGGGGTTCCCCATGCCCATCCAGGGGAGAACGTCTCGGGCGGTGGGCAGATAGACCCAGGACAGTATGCCAATCTATCGCTGGACACACACTAACTCACACACACACTATATGGGGCAATCTGGAGAACTCAATTGACCTTTATCCATGTTTTTGGACTGTGGGAGGAAACCGGAGAACCCGGAGGAAACCCACGCAGACACGGGGAGAACTTGGAAACTCCACCCAGATGGGGATTCGAACCGGGAATCCCCAACACTGAGAGGCGAATGTGCTGACCACTAAGCCACCGTGCCCATTTCCATTCCATTATTATAATTTTTTTTTTTATTTATTATTTTTTTTTAAACAGTTCATCAGGAAGCCTGTTGTTCAACTCAACATGTTGGGATTTAAATTCTTTCTTCTAAATTATATTTCTGAAGCCTGTAAATTAGAATCAAGAATACAGGGTTCTCGCTGATCTTGGGTTTCCTGCCGCATTAAAAAAGGGGAGTGTCTGTTTCCTTCTACAGTCCAAGACGTGTAAATTGCAGGTTCTAAATTGCCCTTAGGTGTTTATGTTCGTGTAATTGTGTTTGCCTACCAGTGCCACACTTGGTATTTGCTAATGTCATGTACTAGTACGAGTTAAAAGTTATTGTGGTCGTTTAGCCGACGCTTTTATACAAAATGACTTCTTTTTTTTATATGTATTTGCACAAAAATACATAAATGATTAAATTTAATATCATGGGTATTGTATCACAATAATATTATAAGAATAAGATCGTCCAGCCCGATGCTGGTGTTGGTATCGGTGCCTTTCTAATAAAGCAGGAAAGGCTGATTTTCTGCTTATTATCCAGTAAGCACTGGGATAGGCTTAAACACAGATAGACTGACTCTCTGTCCTGGGTGTATCTGCCCAGCACCCAAAATGTTGGGCGCATGAACGACCCCCCCCCCCCGCCTCACCCATTACCCTAGTAGAGGATTAAGCGGAAGATAACGGATGGAGGGGTAAATAAATCATCAACCCAATTAGTGGAACTGTTTAATTAATGAATTCAAGGTTTTGAGACCTTATAGGTGACGGGATAAAGACGACTCCAGTGTCGAGGTTAAACATCAACATCAAAGTCACGGCAGAATCGCAGGCCATCCTGAGCGGACGCTGGTGGTGGCGCCAAAAACCAACCAAACAACAGAACCGCAGAACGAAAACGGGCCAAACACTCATCTGTATCTACATCACATCGCACATCCAACAGGTGGGAACAGAACACACGTCCACTGAATGAGAACGTCACGAGAGACGGCGACAGACAGACGGCGAGATAACAGAACCGAGGAGACAAAAAAAAAAAAAAAAAAAAAAAAAAAACGACGGTGCCATCCGTCTCGATTAACGCATCGTGACATCACGGACGCCGAAATTGATGAACGTGGGTTTATTTTCACACCTGTTCCACTATTCTCCTTAGTGGGGGGCTGAGTGTTTAGCATGTTCTCCTCTCAGCACTAGGGATTCCCGGTTCGAATCTCAATCTGTCCCCCACCGTGTCCGCATGGGTTTCCTCCGGGTTCTCCGGTTTCCTCCCACAGTGCAAAAAACATGGATCAAGTCAATTGAGTTCTCCAAATTGCCCCATATAGAGTGTGTGTGTGAGTGAGTGTGTGTCCAGTGACAGATTGCCCCCCTGTGCTGGGTGTATCTGCCCAGCGCCCGAAACGTTCTCCCCTGGATGGGAATGGAGAACCCCCCACCCCCCCACTGCGACCCTAGTAGCTCGGCGTACGTGTGGTCTTTTGATCCGCGCGGGGATTCCGAAGGCATTTCAGAGCGGCAGGTGAATAAACGCCCGCTGCCTTTACCTCGAGCTCTTTTCAGCATCGCAAAGAATGAGCGGCGGGAGGAAGAGATTGAGGAAAAGGGTGCCATGGCAAAATAATGAAGCACACTCCTGCCTGGGTGAGGATAGGGGGATTATCGTCAGCTTAGGGGCCTTATTTATACTTCGGCAAACTGGAGTCATCGGGAGTAACAGGGCCATGTCTGGGTCGCGAGCTAACGGAGTTACTGTTCAGACGGAGAGTGCAGAGGCAACAAAGTCGAATTCACAGTAATTATACTATGGGATGGTTTAATCCGCAGGTCCTGGAACAGTCAATGTTACACACTGAACCCGGAGTCATCATTCTGGAAACCTTTACACCAATAAAACAAGCAAAATATAATAATTTTTTTTTTTTTTTTTTTAAACCCAACCCCTATATCATGTTAAATGACTTTATCCTAAATTTATTCTGCTTGTGAAGTTAGTAGCAGAAAATGCTCAATTTGGGCAGAAAAATGTATTAATTACCACTAATTTATTATTTTTTTAATTGATTCCTGTGTTGTCATCGACGACGAACAATTGTGCAAAGTTTCAGCTTCGTCGGAAAATGGGTGAAAATTTTTAGCAGACACACTAGACGACGATAATATAGGGACGGACGGGGGGGGGGGTTCCCCATGCTCATCCAGGAGTGCTGGGTAAATACACCCAGGACAGGGCGCCGATCTATCACTGGACACACACTCACTCACTCTATATGGGGCAATTTGGAGAATTCAATTGACTTCGATCCATGTTTTTTTGGACTGTGTGAGGAAACCGGAGAACCCGGAGGAAACCCACGCGGACACAGGGAGGACATGGAAACTCCACCCAGACTGGGATTTCGAACCTGAATCCCCACCGCTGAGAGGAGAACATGCTAAACCACTAAGCCACCGTGCCGCCCTGGCAGTAATAATAATAAATAAATTAAAGGTGTTATCTGTAAAAAATAAAGAAATACAACACGATAAAGTAACGAAGTTTCTCTCTGATTTACGTCGTTATCTGCGACTGAGCGTTCACGTCGTTTACTCAGGACAGTCACCGGCACGCATGGATTTTAGATTGTTTGTAATTAATTACCGCTCGCTGACAATTAGAGAACTTTTTCTGATTAGTAAAACTCTAAAAAAGCCTCGGTGTAAAATACTGTCACGCTGTAGGGCGGCGTGCTGCTCGCCGAGCTGTGGGTTTTAAAACATAATAACATAACAAAAAAAAATAAAAATAAAAATTAAAAAACAGCGATATTAAAAAAGGACTTTAAATATCGTAGAAAACACAAATTGTCATATTAAAAGAAAAAAAGGTACGGATTGCATTCTACCCCACGTTCTCTGAACCATTTCACGGCGGCAGAACCCATGTGCCAGCGTGCAAAGTAAACAAGTCCTCCGAGGAGATGAACCCGATCAGGTCAGGAGATAAGCCTTACATTATCGTCTCCTTTGGACGGCTCCCATTAGAGGCCTCTGCAGTGAGGAAGTGAGAACACACAATAAACAATGGATGGCTTCACACAGCAAGCCTTTTTATGGCAGCACGCTTGGGATTATATAGATTTGGGATGGGCACCAACAGCAAAAACCCATTTATTCAAAGGGCTGGGGTCAGAACACAGCGACAGCACCCCGGAACCAATGAGGGTTGAGGGTTGCTCAAGAACCCACATTGGTAACATCAGCCAACATGGGATTTGAACCTACAACCTTCAGATTGACAGCCCAACACCCAAACCACTGAGCCACCTCATCCCCGGTACTCGTCCACTGGAGTCCCTGCTTACTTTTCCTCATAGACAGCAATTGAAATTGAATTAATTATTTACGCTATTGAGGTAATGGACGGGCTTCCAGACAGTACGCTGTAAACGCAGCGCCGTGTTCGGTCCGTGCATTCAGAACGATTCTGGAGAACTCCATGCGACCTTGTTTGAACGCCATTGCGTGGGAAAACCAAGAATGGCGGTCCTTGACGGTCCGGCATCGAAAAAACATCCCTCATTCAAAATCAGATCAGCTGGTTCTGCCGTTCTAAGGTTTCACATTCAAACTGCTTCAGGCGAAACTAGATTTTCGGCTGCATCCTGCATCCCGAGATCAAATGTCTAATTAGTACACAGAGAGGATCCAATTTGGTCCGAAGACGCAAAGGACGATGCAAATTCATCTTCCACCAAGAACGAGAGCGTCGATGTCGGCAAGCTTAAGATAATCCAATAGCTACGGTCAGGCAAACGTTCAGGCAACCTTCTCCAACGGACTTAGTGAACGGAATTTTTTTTATAATTTGAGATACAGACCCTGCAGCTCATCAATAAACTGATATCTGGATGGAAACTCAAGAAAGTTAAAGGGATCTATATTGCCTATCCAAAATTAACCCATTTGAGTGAAGGGAGCCCACGTGCCCAAAGTGGTGGGCAGGAACCCCACAGTAGGGGTAAGGTGCGTTGCCCAAGGGCACTTCAGCTGTAGTCCTTGGTGGGAGCTTCAGGTCATAAGGTTGTTACCTTAACCACAAGCCCACCCCAAAATAAACCCACTCAGACACAGGGAGGTCATGCAGATTCCACCCTAAAAAGACTTTTGTTCGCTCCAACTGGAAACCGAACCCAGGACCAGGACCAAATATTAGGTCTAACGTGGTCAGTAGTTCCCGAGTGTCACCACAAGGTGTGCTATACAAACAGCTGGTAACCTGATTGTGTCCCTAAAAGTCTGAGATGTTACCAAAAGGCCTTGTGAACCTCTGCAACACTTAAGATTAAAAACATTCGGGGCGAAAGATACGGGGTGAAGCTCCCACCAAGTACTACAGCTGAAGTGCCCTTGGGCAGGTACCCCATAATAGGGGTTAAGGTGTACTTCAGCTGTAGTACTTGGTGGGACCTTCGCCCCAATATAAACCCACACAGACACAGGGAGGTCATGCAGACTCCACACCAAAAAAAACTTGTTCACTCCAACTGGAAATCGAACACAGGACCAGGAGCAGGACCAAATATTTGGTCTAAAGTAGCCAATAGTTCCCAAGTGTCACCACAAGGTGTGCTATACAAACAGCTGGTCACCTGATTATGTTTCCAAAAGGCTGTGTGAAGCTCTGCAACACTTAAGATTAAAAACATTCGCAACACTGACAATTTGTACTTAATGACGAAGGACAGAATAAATGCTCATTAATATTAATACTGCATTTCTTTATTTGGCTACAGAACGTTTGCATCACACTCCTGTCCCTTTGCAAATGTTTCCAAAGCTACAATAACAACCCTTTAACCCCGCCAGTGTTTAATTGGCTAAATATCTATTCAGATCAGCTGAATGAACATTTCCTATAAATAGCTCAACGGACTGCAGCAGAGCAAAAAAAAAAAAATGTAAAAGGTTTCATAGCCCAAAAAAAAAAAAAAAAAAAAAAAAAATGCTGCAGGAAAGAAAACGAGAAAAAAAAAAAAAAAAAAAAAAAATCAATTGAGAGACACAGTTATCACCTGCAGCTGCTTTGGTATGCAGAGACAGTATATGAATTTAATGCATTTTAAGATAAGTGGAGACGAAAGACCTTAAAATCCACTCACAGCTCATGTTGAGCCCCATTGCAACAGAGGTTCAGGACAATTATTCAAATGGGAAAAATTTGCACTTGTTACGAGCCATCTCGGTGCACATCAGCAGAGCTGGAGACATCCTTCAGAGATTTCACCGACTTTACTGCACAAAGCAACACCGTTGTTAACCTGCAGGTGAGACAAAGCGTAGAGCCCCTGCCATGTTGCTGTGATGGTTTACAATGTCGGAAAGTATTCACCCAGCACCACACGCTCTCCTGAAGATCATAAAAATACATTAAATCTGTCATTGTTGTTTTAGCAATGGCCAGCGTTACAGATACATCTCTGACGGGGAGGCGGCGAGCAAAGGAGGGTCTGTAAACGAGCGACGGCACTGAGGGACCAGGTAACATGGACGGATGGCACCTGCGGCTTCGCTGTGTTAAATGTGTGTATTATGGGAGAGTCTGAACTGCAGACGGTAAGAGCATCCAGACTAAAAACCATAATTGCATTTACAAAAAAATTAATAAATAAAAACACATATATTTTTCAGGCACAACATGTTTTTGGGTTTCCATTGCACCCAGTCCTGATGAAGGCAAAAACACACACACACACACACACAATATACCAGCAACACTTCTGCACTAGAATAAAACGTCACCCAATCTATAAAAGCTAATGGTTTCATTTAGGATTTCTAATGGCCTCACCATACACCCCTGTTCCACCTCATTACTATGATGATGTGTCAGTAGATGTCACAGGCCGGTCCACAAAGCTATCAGTTTTCCACATCATCATTAGAATTGACCTAATACGAGTATAACGACAGGCCCAAAGAGCAAACGGGGCGTTATCATAAGCATCGGCGCTTAATTCATCACCTTTAGCAAACCGTTGCAATAAACATCCAACTGGAATAATCTTGAGAAGATGGCACCATGCAGCTGAACACTGAGCAGCAGGTCTGATTTAATACACAACTAAAGTGTCTGATCTCAGAATTCCTTTACAAATATCAGCCCAGCGTCATGCTTCACGTACCTAAATATTAAACTTATTTTTAGACTGCATAAGCACATGTGGTTATGACAAATCTCAGGGATGGTATATTCTATATAGAACTTACAGCTTCTTCTGCCAATAAAGAGAAAGAAACTTAAAAGCCACACAATACAACGAAGGAACCTATCGACCTGTTGTTTATTAATATTTAATACTAATAATAATAATAAATTATTCGTCTAAGAGCCTCGGTGAGAAACACCCACACACTATTGAAAGCTTGTTGTATGTTTGTGTGAATAAAATCCTGAGACCTACCGGATGGAGGAGCCTGCGTTGGCGTCATCGTCGGTCTCGACGGTAAAGCGACCGATTTTCAGCGTTTAACGGAGCTTTGGAGCGCGTGGGAACCGCCGCCGCCGCCGCCGCCGCCGGGTCTCCAGCCCGCAGTGTGCCCCACACCCGGGCAGCCCAGGTGCCCGCGCCCGCCCCGCCTGGTGGGTGTTTAATCCTGCCCCGCGCGGCGTCGGGGTGTTTTAAGTGACCCCGCCCTGTTTGCCGTCACGACGCTCTGGAGGCAACACGTCGCCGATTAATCTCCATCAGCGGCGCCAATTAACATCCAACCAATGGCGTCAACGGCGTCCTGAGCCAACACACCCGGGGAGTCGAGCCACCACCATGCGGGCTCGACAGCTCCACCACCCCGTGCCTTTTAACACGATTTCAAAAAAAAATGCAAACCCGGGTTACGGCAACATAAGAAAAACTGCAGCCTATCCCGGCACCAATAAACCATCCAGAAGCGCCGCTCCTCCTGATGGTTTTTTTGGTTTTTATTTGGCATCGCACCTTTCAGTCTGATTCCCGTGACGGACGGGGGGGGGGGGGGGTGGGGGCATTTAAACCCCATCCACCCGGGACTAAGTTAACATAACCAGCTGGTGTCGGGTTCCGACGTTCGGCGCGATCGAGCGGCTTCGGATCGTAGAAAGCCTCCGCAAAGTCATTACTCCGGGTTTGTTGGCGTCTTTGCTTCATTGCACCACTTTTAAAAGACTGAAAAGCGGCACTTTGTTCCTCCGGCAGACCGCGAGCACACAGGCGGCAGACTTCGGGAGATACTTCTGTATGGAAGTGTTGATTTTGATTTTTAAAAATTGGTTATGCCCAAAAAATTATATACAATTTTGCAATTTCCACTTTTTTTTTTTTGGTATTCGTCTCGTTGGCACCGTGCTTCTTTATTCTCCACCTCTTACAAACCTTAATGATTTGCTGTAATTAATTTGCGATTCTCTGCATAACAATTTTAGTGTAAATTTAGAAACCGCAAACGTTCAAATAGAACAAAATAGGAGCAAAAGAGCGAAACTATTGATCCACAACATAAACCCAAGTGTTACACGAGCATCCCGCTGAGAATAATAATAATAATAATAATAATAATAATAATAATAGCAGACTGCTGCGGATCATCGCGGCTACAGAGCCGACGTTGTGCTTTCATTAGTAACAGAAACGCGCGTCCGTCTCTCCATCTATAGCAAATAAAGCAATAAAAAGCGTGATGGTTCCTCACCCTGCAGGTTCCCCTGCGTCCTCCACTCGAGAACGTGCTGAAGGAATCAGAAGTGGAGCTAAAATCCCGGCCGCGGTTCGTATCCAGTTGTGCGCAGCGCGGCTGAGGATGCTGCCCCGCTGTACCACCTGCATCCTGGAGCGGCTCTGTCCACAGCATCAGCAGCGCACACGGGCACGGCCGCCCACACGCACACAGGCCCCGCCCACCGCGCCGACGCCGCCGTCTGATTGGACGCCGACGCTTTCAAAGCGCCTCGCCAAAAGTTATTATCCATTTCCGAACAGGAGCGACGTCACCGAGCACTCCACTGCAACTGCTGGAAGAGCTCACATTAGTTCTGTCCTCCAGTTTGGGGGAAAAAAAAATACCTAAATAATCTGTTTTTACTACAAACTCATTCATTTATTAATATTAATTTTAAAAAAATTTGAATATTAAACAACACAAAAAAAATGCAGGTAATAACATCCATCCATCATCTTCCGCTTCATCCTCTACGAGGGTCGCGGAGGGGTTCCCCATCTCGAGAACGTTTCGGGCGCTGGGCAGATACACCCAGGACAGGACGCCGATCCATCGCCGGACACACCGAGAACCCGGAGGAAACCCACGCGGACAAGGGGAGAACATGAGAGACTCCACCCAGATTGGGATTCGAATCTGGAATCCCTAACGCTGAGAGGAGAACATGCCAACCACTAAGCCACCATGCCGCCTTATTTATGAATATAAATGTAAAGATTAGGAATATAAAACTACAACGGAAAAAAAAAAAAATTTATGGCAGTGTAAAACGCAAGCAGGTAAAAAAAAATAATGATAATAGTAATAATAATAAAAACAAAGCCAGATGCAATGCTTACATCACAGAGCGCTATACAAAGTTGAGTGAGGTCTAAAGCAGGCTGTCACTGGACTCTGGAGCAGAGGAAACGCATGCTTTCTTATCCGGCAGTCTGATGGTCTGATGCCAGATACATTTTTAATATGCCAACTGTAATTAATGGTGGAGGAGTGCTAATACTGCAGGGGGGTCATTACAGGGATTGTAATAAGGTCATCAATTCCAGTAAAGGGAACCCTGAATTCTTTATAGCATCAAACAGTATCCTACGTTTTTAACTTTGTGGGAAAGGTTTATGGACGGCCCGCACCTCAACCTCATCAAATTCAACCTTTAATATGAAGTCGAACAGAGGTTCAGATGGACCCACCCATTTATTCATTCATTCATTCATTTATCCATTATCTCCCGCTTTATTCTATATTAGGGTCGCGGGGGGGTTCCCCATGCCCATCCAGGGGAGAACGTTTCGGGCGCTGGGCAGATAGACCCAGGACAGGACGCCAATCTATCACTGGTCACACTCACTCATCGGGCAATTTGGAGGACTCAATTGACTCGATCCATGTTTTTGGAGTGAGAACCCAGAGGAAACCCACGCGGACACGGGGATTCGAACCGGGAATCCCTAGTGCTGAGAGGCGGATGTGCCAACCACTAAGTCACCGTGCCGCCCCCACCCATTTAACACCAATTAAATAAATGCCCTAATGGATAAATAGGGGGGGGGGGTCCCACAATTATTTTCAACTGTGGGGCCAACTTTGAATTCTCCCGCTTTATCCTCTATTAGGGTCGCAGTGGGGTTCCCCATGCCCATCCAGGGGAGAACGTCTCAGGCGTTGGGCAGATACACCCAGGACAGGGCGCCAATCTATCGCTGGGCACACACTCACTCACACAGACACACACTATATGGGGCAATTTTGAGAATTCAATTGACTTGATCCATGTTTTTGGACTGTGGGAGGAAACCGGAGGACCCGGAGGAAACCCACGCGGACACGGGGAGGACATGGAAACTCCACCCAGATGGGGATTCGAACCGGGAATCCCTAGCACTGAGAGGAGAACGTGCCACCCTTCAACTTTGAATTGAATGTTGTAATAATGTAAACGTCTGAACACTCAACTCCACACCGCAAGCCCAATTATAAATAACAACGGTGAAAATTACGGCAGCATCAAAGTGAAGTGTTAAAAAAAATAAAAATAATGATAGTAAACTTTCAGAAGTCACCGAGTTCAAAGCTCTGCGTCTGTGGGACTCAGTAAAGGATCAATCACCGATATCCTGCATCTGGATCCCTTTTGCTGGAAGGAAACAAGTATCAAAGGCTGCCTCAAGTCAGCCATTAGGATTAATTCTGACAAAAGGAAGGTTGTCAACATGGAGACACGCCTTGTTTTCAAAGGTACCCTGCCATCGGTGATTTACCATTCATTTCACTCGGCGTTTGAAAGACACGGAAAGTGTAATACAAGAACAAAGGCACGTCTTCACAGACGTATTTGCTATTCATAGTTGTTGCTTTGATTCTACGTTGGCGCCTGAACAAGGGGCGGGGGGGCGGGGGGGGGGGGCGATCTCAGAGATATAAGACTCAGCATGGGGGACAAATTGGACATTTCATAGTTAGTTTTCTATACATCTGAAATACAGTAGAGACATAGGTGTAGAGGACATAGGTGTAGAGGACATAGGTGTAGAGGACATAGGTGTAGAGGACATAGGTGGCACTGCCTAAAGACGGGCTCCTGCAAACTCTTACTTTGAACTTTGGATACAAGAGCAGGCCACGCTTTTATTTAATTAGTACGTATTGTATTGTATACGTTCGCCTCTCAGCGCTAGGGATTCCCGGTTCGAATCCCCATCTGGGTGGAGTTTCCATGTTCTCCCCGTGTCCGCGTGGGCTTCCTCCGGGTTCTCTGGTTTCCTCCCACAGTCCAAAAACATGAATCAAGTCCAATGAATTCTCCAAATTGCCCCATATAGAGTGTGAGTGTGTGCCCAGCGATGGATTGGCGCCCTGTCCTGGGTCTATCTGCCCAGCGCCCGAGACGTTCTCCCCTGGATGGGCATGGGGAACCCCACCGCGACCCTAATAGAGGTTGAAGCGGGAGATAATGAATGAATGTATTGTATACAACTTTCTATCTGGTTTCTTGCTGAAGGGCCCGCATTTGCAGTTTGGAACACTAGGGGTTGGAACCCCCAACCCTCAGATTGTTAGACACCCACTAAGCATTGAGCTACCCCTCAAAAAATAATCTAACAATTAAACCGCATGAGGTTTGATGACAACCATCCATCCATTATCTTTCGCTTTATCCTCTATTAGGGTCGCGGGGGAGGGGGGGGGTTCCCCATGCCCATCCAGGGGAGAACGTTTCGGGCGCTGGGCAGATAGACCCAGGACAGGACGCCAATCTATCGCTGGGCACACACTCACTCACACAGACAGAGAACTCAATTGACTTCATCCATATTTTTGGACCGTGGGAGGAAACCGGAGAACCCGGAGGAAACCCACGCGGACACAGGGAGGACATGGAAACTTCACCCAGATGGGGATTTGAACCGGGAATCCCTATCGCTCATCTTAATTTTTTTTTTAATGTTAGTTTAATAAATAATAATAATAAGGGACATAGAAAATACTTATAAACCAAAGCGCTTTTGAAATATAAATATAATATGATAAATATAAATATAAGAGTTCTGATTGGACCCCCGGGGTTCTATTTAACCAGTACTCTCTCATTCAAGCCTTACTGTATTTAACCTAACATGAGCTTTATTGTTGTCCTATTCTAAGACCCCTTCATTACAATTTAAAGGGGAGAATTTGCATTTCATAAGATTCTAAAGTGTCCAGAACTCATCCAGAGGTTTATTTCTGAGGTCAGACACCGATGTTGGATTTCAAAGGTATTTAAAAAGCATTTAAATGCACCGAGTTGTCCAAAATGCATAGGCTTGAATAAAACAGAATATAAAGCACTTGTCCATATAGTGAATGTCTGTAGCCTATCCCAGTACTTACTGCACAAAAGGTAGGGAAATACTTTGGATATGCCGTCGGTCCATCGCCGGCCAGGCGAGCAAACAATTTGCCATTTAGTATGACGGAGTCACCTGACTCACATTCATATCTATTGGAGGAAACCTGTAGCTAGGTGTAGACCCATGTGCCACCGTCTCCAGCAGGTCAACAACAACAAAAAAAAAAAAAGCGAAATGCAGGAATAAAAGTTTCTAACCACGCAGTCTTTCCAGCGCCAATAAAACTGCACGAATATCACCTGTAGACGCTTCCCTCACTTCATCAAACACTGACTGTCCCACTAAAAATAAATTATATTTATCATTTCCCTCTCCATGCATCGCCGTGGCATCAGCAAAACACTGGTTAATGTCTTAAAAAAAAAAAAAAAAAAGGGCCCGGCTCCTCCACTGCGTAATCAATTCAGTTTGGAGTTCCTCTTGAATAAAACATTTCAATTTACACTTGATGAACCGGGAGTGTTTTTAATAAACATGAACCTCCTTAAGATAAAAAAAAAGCAGTTCTCCATCTCGACCGCAAACGCCTGGAAATGAGAAATGAGTTATTATATTTCTCAAATCTCTCTTTTTTTTTTTTTGTTTTGTTTTTTTCCCACACAAATCTGCAAAACTGTTTGTCTTGTTTTTGGAAACTGTTGGATTTGAGTAAAGCACACGATTCCGTTGCCCTTATAAAATTTGGATCGCGCAGCCTTGCCGTGTACAAAATAAATAAATCAAATGGTTCAATAATGGACAAAAAAAAAAAAAAAAAAAAAAGAGTGTCCTTGTATTGTGATGGATTTGTCCAAAGCTGCAGCGTGCAGCATTCTAAAGGGTTCTAGAGACTTTACGTATAGAGAGCAGTTCAGTTGTCTGTGGGCCTCTGTACCGGGGTGCTTGGTCAGGAGTTTTGGGACAATAGAAGGCCCAGGGGTCTATGGTTCTAGTTGGGTATAAAGGCACGGGGTAGGCCACAGAGGACAACGGTTGCACCTGTGGATAACAGCTCGGACAAGCGGATCCAGTCATGACCATGGGCAGGGTGAGCGACACGCCGGCGTGTATTCATTATTTATATTAATTATATAATGATATTAAAAATGTATTATATGATGATGATCTGGCCGATCCAGGTGATCTTCTACGAGGACAGGAACTTCATGGGGCGCTCCTATGAGTGCACCAGCGACTGTTCCGACATGCACTCGTACATGAGCCGCTGCCACTCGTGCAGGGTGGAGAGCGGCTGCTGGATGGTCTACGACCACCCCAACTACATGGGCAACCAGTATTTCATGAGGCGGGGCGAGTACGCCGACTACCACAACATGTGGGGCTGGGACGTGAACAACTGCATCAGGTCCTGCCGCATGATCCCGAGGGTACGTGTTCTCCATCATGTTCTCCATCGAGTTCTCCATCGAGTTCTCCACAGACCGTTTAACCTTTTTTTTTTTATATATATACACCTTTCATACCATTGCTTTTCCTTCCCCCCCCACAGTGGAGAGGTTCCTACAGGATGAGGATCTATGAGAGGGAGAACTTCATGGGGCAGATGAATGAGATGATGGATGACTGCGACTCCTTCATGGATCGTTATCACTGGTCCAGCGGCTGCATGTCGTGTCACGTGACCGACGGCCACTGGCTCATGTACGAGCATCCTCACTTCAGGGGCAGGATGTGGTACTTTGGACCCGGAGAGTACAGGAACTTCAATAATTACGGCGGCATGAGGTTCATGAGCATGAGGCGCATTATGGACTCCTGGTACTGAAGAAATCACTGAAAAAGTAATGCGTTACATTTTTTAATAAAGGGATTTTAACTAAACTTATTAATTGGTTGTCGATTTTAATATTAAAAAAAAAAAATTCTAATTTATTTGTACGCACAACACCGGACGACGAAAAAAACAACTAATTAATAACTGCGCAGCATTTACATTTGTAAATACGTTCGTTCATTCATTCATTCATTATCTCCCGCTTTATCCTCTATTAGGGTCGCGGGGGGGGGGGGGGGGTTCCCCATGCCCATCCAGGGGAGAACGTCTCGGGCGCTGGGCAGATACACCCAGGACAGGGCGCCAATCCATCGCTGGGCACACACTCACTCACACAGACACACTCTATATGGGGCAATTTTTGAGAACTTCAATTGACTTGATCCATGTTTTTGGACTGTGGGAGGAAACCGGAGAACCCGGAGGAAACCCACGAGGACACGGGGAGAACATGGAAACTCCACCCAGATGGGGATTCGAACCGGGAATCCCTAGCGCTGAGAGGAGAACATGCTAAACCACTAAGCCACCGTCGGACACACCGAGAAAAAAAAATATTTTATTAGGTAAATTAGTTTAAATTAACAAAATATTTAGTGGTTTGGCATGTTCTCCTCTCAGCGCTGGGGATCAAGGTTCGAATCCCCATCTGGGTGGAGTTCGCATGTTCTCCCCGTGTCCACGTGGGTTTCCACCGGGTTCTCCGGTTTCCTCCCACAGTCCAAAAACATGAATTCAAGGTAAATTGAATGCTCTAAATTGCCCCATATACAGTAGTGTGCTCACAGCCATAGATTAGCACTCTGTCCTGGGTGTATCTGCCCAGCATCCCAAACGTTCTCCCATTGCATAGTGGTTCTGGTGGTGAAACGAATCCCGGCAGTCCATTAGGCCATGTAACATAATGCAGCGTGATTTAAAAGATTGGTCACTATAATTAACTTAGTCGTTAGTGGTGGAACAGCTTCATTTTGTGTTTGATCTCTTATCTTATAATAGTATATATAATATATAATAATCTACTATAGATTAGTTTGAGATGATATGATCTGATCTTTATTTATATATATAGCGTTTTTAAAATGTTGGTCGCAACGTGGTAGCCACAAGTCAAAAGTGCATAGTGGTTTATTTTTAATTGTTACGTCCACAAAATAAATCTCATTTTATTGTCTTTACGGTTCCATAACCTCGCAAAGCCTGACCCACGTTTAGCACATCAAACACCTTCCTTACCCAGTCTACCACCTGATCAACCAGAGTGTGCGTGCCAGACGCAGACCCCCAGCAGAATACAGCTTCGTATACGAACTTTAATAATTACAACATAACATCACTACGTTTAATCGCCTTATCCTCCCAATTTTTTTGTCGGATACTGAACCCCCTAAAGAACAAACCCTGACTCCACCCCCATCATAAACGTAGCGGTAATGTGTGGGAGTCCCAATACTTTTGTCCATATAGCGCATCTTTGTTTGTCTTGTTCTTGTTCTGCCAACAACAGTTGAATAACGAAAACGTAATTAAATGATTCCGAGCAAAGCTCAAGGTTATTTTCTTTCTGAACGATTCTGAAGCAACGCGTGCAGGTGAGACGTGTTATTTATTATCGTCGTGTCAATAATTGTTGCATTTGCATGAGCCTGGCGCGGCGTAATGAATTGCGGTTATGCTTCGGGAACAAAAGATCATCCTTTTTATTATTATTATTTTGTCCCTTTTTGGGCAACAAGAGGACGAGAGCGAGCGCTCTTCATCCGGGAAACGCACTCCCACTTTCAAATAATGCATTTCCACTCTCAACAGAATTATTATTCATCAGATTCTTCACAGTGTTCGAGAATGTGATATTATGACACGGGAGCCCGGGAGCCCGGGGACAGTCTGTGCATGATATTTAGATGAGGACGCTTGGCTTATATATTAACCTAGGATTTTAATGCCGTCTAGTCCACCGTACCGTAGCTAAGACATCAATCATTACGTATTTAAAATAAATTAATAAATCAAAAATTTTATTTTTTTTTTTTTTTACACACACACATATATATATACATATATATATATATATATATATATATATATATATATATATATATATGTGCGGCACGGTGGCTTAGTGGTTGGCATGTTCTCCTCTCAGCACTAGGGATTCCCGGTTCGAATCCCCATCTGGGTGGAGTTTCCATGTCCTCCCCGTGTCCACGTAGGTTTCCTCCGGGTTCTCCGGTTTCCTCCCACAGTCCAAAAACATGGATCAAGATCAATTGAGTTCTCCAAATTGCCCCATATAGAGAGTGTTTGGTGTGTGTGTGTCCAGTGATAGATTGCCCCCCTGTACTGGGTGTATTTGCCCAGCGCCCGAAACGTTCTCCCCTGGATGGGCATGGGGAACCCCCCCCGCGACCCTAATAGAGGATAAAGCGGAAGATAATGATTGAATGAATATATATATATATATAAATAACAAATAAATGTGGGCGGCACGATGGCTTAGTGGTCGGCATGTTCGCCTCTCAGCGCTGTGTGGAGTTTGCATGTCCTCCTTGTGTCTGTGTGGGTTTCCTCCGTGTTCTCCAGTTTCCACCCACAGTCCAAAAACATGGATCAAGTTCAACTGAGTTCTCCAAATTGCCCCATATAAGGTGTGTCTGTGTGAGTGAGTGTGTGCCCAGTGATAGATTGGCATCCTGTCCTGGGTGTATCAGCGCCCAAAACGTTCTCCCTGGATGAACATGGGGAACATGGGGAACATGGGGAACATGGGGAACCCCCCCCCCCAAACAACCTAGTAGAGAATAAAGTTGAAGATAATGGATGGAATTATATACAGTGTATATATATATATATATATATATATATATATATATATACATACTGTATATATAAAAGGTGAAAAATACATTTACGACCATTAAAGGTGTTTGCTTCTTCCGGCTCTAAACGCTTCACGCCAATTCCAATTTCCAAAACATCATTAATCACAGGACCATGTGACTATAGACTCTTTGCCCCGACCTCTGTCCTCACGAAATCTCCCCAGAGATTGCCATCAGCCGAGCTAAAGGACAGCCCGGGCCTGGGTTAGACCTCATGCGGGTTGCATAGCGGTCCAAAAGGACGAGGTACAATGAGGTGAAGCCGAGAGCAGCGGGGCTTTCAGACACAAGATCAATTACGAGAGGCGAACCCCCAAGGATGTAGACTGCACCACCTTCCTTTGTTCACCGCTCGTCGATGAAGTCACTTCAACTAAACCCAGCTGGCCCAACGCTGAGGTCCGTAAGGACAGATGCCCCACCGGTGGTTGATTAGTTAAGTCTGCTTACAGACGGGTGTAAATATGGCCGGTTTATTGCTTTCGCATCATCGGCCTTGAGCCGGCGAGAGGCGTTAAAGGGCAAATGGCCGATCGATTATTTCAAAATCGACCGCAAAACGAATCTCGGAACGTCTCGGGCAAGGTTTCGGAAATGCCATTCCGCTCACGTTCGTGTTATTGTTTACACGGAACGCTATCTCGCAAGATAGCGCGCTGAACATCGGCACGCCGCGCTGAGCAAACATCAGCCACACACACACACACACACACACACACACACACACACACACACACACAGCACGTTCTAAATAAAAAAAATAAAAAAACTAATAAAACAAACAGAGTCACGTCGCGGTAACCGAGTCCGATAAGCAAATCGGAAATTTTTTTTTAAAATCAGGCCCATTAAAATACAAGCGGCTCTGTATACGGCGCGTGTGCGCTCACGCCCCGCCACGGGGTTTACACATCACCATTTTTAACAATAATACAATAATGTTGTGTTTATAACACACACACACACACACACACACACAAACACACACACACAGAGCTTGGCAATCACTTTTAAATGTAAATATTCCTTCATTCATTATCTTCAGCTTAATCCTCTAATAGGGTTACAGTGGGGGGGGGGGGGGGGGGGGGGGTACCCATGCCCATCCAGGGGAGAACGTTTCGGGACCCAGGACAGGAGGGCAATCTATAGCTGGGCACACACTCACTCACACATTCACGCACATACTATATGAGGCAATTTGGTGCATTCATTCATTCATTCATTATCTTCCACTTTATCCTATATTAGGGTTGCGGGGGCGGGGGGGTTCCCCATGCCCATCCAGGGGAGAACGTTTCGGGCGCTGGGCAGATACACCCAGGACAGGGTGCCAATCCATCGCTGGGCACACACTCACTCACCCAGACACACTCTATATGGGGCAATTTGGAGAACTCAATTGGCTTGATCCATGTTTTCGGACTGTGGGAGGAAACCGGAGAACCCGGAGGAAACCCACGCGGACACGGGGAGAACATGGAAACTCCACCCATGGGGATGGGGATTCGAACAAGGGAATCCCTAGTGCTGAGAGGCGAACGTGCTGACCACTAACCACAAACCACTAAGCCCTTGGTGCATTCAGTTCACCTTAAATCCATGGACACGGGGAGGACATGCAAACGTAAGCAGAAGATGGTGGATAAAAAGTTGATAGCTGGGTTCCGTCATGACGCAGCACCCCGGAGCATCAAGGGTTAAGGGTTCTGCTCAAGCGTCCACTCTAGTAATATCAGGGGATTTGAACCCACAACCTTCATATCCATAGTCCTCCACCTGAGCTTCCACACCCACGCCCCACCCCCCCCAAAATAATAATAATAATAATTCATTAATTATTAATCAAATCCCCATCTGAGAGGAGTTTCCATGTTCTCCCCGTGTCCGCGTGGGTTTCCTCCGGGTTCTCCGGTTTCCTCCCACAGTCCAAAAACATGGATCAAGTCAACTGAGTCCTCCAAATTGCCCCATATAGAGTGTGTCTGTGTGAGTGAGTGTGTGCCCAGTGATAGATTGGCGTCCTGTCCTGGGTCTATCTGCCCAGCGCCCGAAACGTTCTCCCCTGGATGGGCATGGGGAACCCCCCCCCCAACCCCGCAACCATAATAGACGATAAAGAAGAAGATAATGAATGAATTAATTAATTATTAATTTGAATGTTATGCAAGACGCGAATAAATAAAATGCATTATTATTATTATTATTATTATTATTAAAAATATGTCCCATTTTAGAGTAAAGTCTAAGGACAGGGTGCCAATCTATCGCTGGACACACTCACTCTCAAACACACACATACACTCTCTATGGGGCAATTTAGAGCAGCACCCCTGGAGCAACAAGGAGTCCTGCTCAAGCGTCCACACTAGTAATATCAGTGGATTTGAACCCACAACCTTCATGTCCATAGTCCTCCACCTGAGCTTCCACACCCACGCCCCCCCCCCCCCCCAAAAAAAAAAAAAACCATGTCCTCTGTCTCAGAGTAAATCATAATCCAAGAGCGTTATGATATCGATGACTGTGTTGGTGAGTGTCGGGGTCATAGGGGGCGCCGGCGGTCCGTTTCGTAGGACGTGGTTTTAATAAATTGGACTCCCTCGCCCTGCCTCTTCCAAATCAGTGGTGTTAATCATCCGGTCTGAGTCATGTGGCCCCGGCTCGGCGTCGGCGTCGGCGTCCGTCAGCGTTCCATTAACGTTCTTTAAGACGGCGTGACAGAGCGCCATGCGAGCGGCTGAGCGCGAGTGGGCGTCCATGTTTGCAAGCTCGATTGTGATCCCTGCACACAAACCCATGACACAAACATCCCACATCGACATGACACACGGCGAGGGATGAGTAAAGCGAGAGAGAGAGAGAGAGAGAGAGAGAGAGAGAGAGAGAGAGGACTGCCCGTTGTCTCTCGCTCGTCCACTCTCCGGCGAAGAATAGAACCTTTGTGTTGCGCCATCAAGCCAAACAACTCCAACATAATCACAGCAATCTCTTTGTTCCCTCTTCAGGCTTTTTAATATTCTTACCTCCGTTGGCCGCTCTCGCTCGCTCAGGCATTCAGATGGTTCTCTCTCGCTTTTTTTTTTTTTTTTTTTTTTTTTTTTTTTTTTTTGGATTCGTTCTGCATGTTCTCAGTCTCAACCGAACCGAAACCAAGCGCCGACTGATTCTGACACCTAAATGCTGCATCATCTCGGGATTCGGTAGGTTCTCCTTCGTGTTCTAGAGAACTATGTATGTAGTGTTACCCGTCACGGTCCTGCGGTAAAGAAGAAGGACAACGTTTCATGTACAAAGGAAAATATTCAATTGGTAAATAGTATTATACCGGATAGGGCGGCACGGTGGCTTAGTGGTTTAGCACGTTTGCCTCTCAGCGCTAGGGATTCCCGGTTCGAATCCCCATCTGGGTGGAGTTTCCGTGTTCTCCCCGTGTCTGCGTGGGTTTCCTCCGGGTTCTCCGGTTTCCTCCCACAGTTCAAAAACATGGATCAAGTCAATTGAGTTCTCCAAATTACCCCATATAGAGTGTGTGTGTGAGTGAGTGTGTGCTCAGTGATAGATTGGCGCCCTGTCCTGGGTGTATCTGTCCAGCGCCCGAGATGTTCTCCCCTGGATGGACATGGGGAACCCCACCGCGACCCTAATAGAGGATAAAGCGGGACATAATGAATGAATGAGTATTATACCGGAGGGGCAGGGTGGCTTAGTGGCTCCCAGTTCGAGTCCCAATCTGGGTGGAGTTTCCATGTCCTCCCCGTGTCCACGTGGGTTTCCTCCGGGTTCTCCGGTTTCCTCCCACAGTCCAAAGACATGGATCAAGTCAATTGAGTTCTCAAAATTGCCCCATATAGAGTGTGTGTGTGTGTGAGTGTGTGTCCAGCGATAGATTGCCCCCCTGTCCTGGGTGTATCTGCCCAGCGTCCCGAAACGTTCTCCCCTGGATGGGCATAATGGCGAAGATAATGGATGGATGCACGTGATCATCATTATTAGAATAATTT
>JAFMOC010000353.1:97500-107500 GCA_019802505.1 Corydoras sp. C115 | reverse complement strand
CGCGAGACGCCACACGAGATGGAATTACACACAGTGTGTGATGTAAGACAATCCATAAAAGGATATCTCATTGAACTACACCTGACACCCCCCCCCCCTCGTTAAAAATAACACCGCAATTAATCATTTTGGTATCAAAACCCAACAAGCCTGTCCAAATAATACCTGCTCTGAGGTTCTGTGAGGGTTCTAAACATGGGGGGTGGGGGGCAGATAGACCCGGGACAGGACGCTCACTCACACAGACAAATACGCACTAATGGGGCAATTGAGAGCATTCGATTTTACCTTGAATTCATGTTTTTCGACTGTGGGAGGAAACCCGGAGGAAACCCACGCGGACACGGGGGGGAACATGCAAAGTCCACCCAGATTGTGATTCGAACCTGGAATCCCAGCTGTAAAAGGAGAACATGCCAACCACTGGGCAGATACACCGAGGACAGGGCGCCAATCTATCACTGTACACACTCACACACACAGACATACACTCTCTATATGGGGCAATTTGGAGCATTTAATTGACCTTGGTCCATGTTTTTGGACTGTGGGAGGAAACCGGAGAACCCGGAGGAAACCCACGCAGACATAGGGAGAACATGCAAACCACCCAGATTGGGATCTGAACCTGGAATCCCCAGTGGTAGAGGAGAACATGCCAACCTCTAAGCCAGCGTTGCCGCCTGACGTTGTGTTCACTGTAATCAATTTATTATTATTTTTTATAACGAACTGCAAAACTCAATTAAAGGCACTTAATTAACGAACATAACGTCTGTGAACCCGCGCCAAGAAAATACATCCCGGCGAAACACTGGGCGTCGAGAGGAAATGCAAATGTTCTCACCACCGAGCGCAGAGACGGAGAAGGTGGCTCGCGAGATAAAAACTTAAAAAAAAATACAAAATAAAAAAATTTAAAGCCTCATTCTCACAAACTTACAGCAGAATAAACGAAGACGGAGCAGTGAGAGTCCATCCAGCCATTATCTTCAGCTTTATCCTCTATTAGGGTCAGGGGGGCAATCTATTATTGGGCTCCATCACTTACACAGACACACTGTATATATGGGGCAATTTGGAGAATTCAATTAACCTTGATCCATGTTTTTGGACTGTGGGAGGAAACCCACATGGACACGGGGAGGACATGCAAACTCCACCCAGATTGGGATTTGAACTGAGAATCCCTAGTGCTGAGAGGAGAACATGCCAACCACTAAGCCAACGTGCCGCCCAGAGTGAGAATCCATCCATCCATTATCTTCAGCTTTATCCTCTATTAGGGTCGAGGGGGGGGGGGGGGGGGGGGGTTCCCCATGACCATCCTGGGGAGAACGTTTCGGGCGCTGGGCAGATACACCCAGGACAGGGGGGCAATCCATCGCTGGACACACACTCACTCACACAGACACACTCTATATGGGGCAATTTGGGGAACTCAATTCACTTGATCCATGTTTTTGGACTGTGGGAGGAAACCGGAGAACCTGGAGGAAACCCACATGGACACGGGGAGGACATGGAAACTCGAACGGGAATCCCTAGCACTGAGAGGAGAACATGCTAAACCACTAAGCCACCGTGCCACCCATAATAATATTATTATTAATAATAATATTATTAATATTAATAATAATAATAATAATAATTCATTCATTCATTATCTCCCGCTTTATCCTCTATTAGGGTCGCAGGGGGGGTTCCCCATGCCCATCCAGGGGAGAACGTCTCGGGCGCTGGGCAGATAGAGCCAGGACAGGACGCCAATCCATCACTGGGCACACACTCACTCACACAGACACACTCTATATGGGGCAATTTGGAGAACTCAATTAACTTGATCCATGTTTTTAGACTGTGGGAGGAAACCGGAGAACCCGGAGGAAACCCACGCAGACACGGGGAGAACATGGAAACTCCACCCAGATGGGGATTCGAACCGGGAATCCCTAGCGCTGAGAGGAGAACGTGCTAACCACTAAGCCACCGTGCCGCCTTTAATAATAATATTAATAATAATAAAAAATAATAATAATAATAAAAAATATATATAAATAATAATAATAAGAGACAGTTTTGTAGAAGAGTACACGCCAGCTTTTGTCCCCAAAATTGTTTCTCGGAGGTCCTTCAGGATCATCAGGACATTGGCGGAACAGGAGGGATGTGAGGAGAACGTGTTCCACCGGAGAACGGGTTTCTTTAACGAGTTCTGATGAACGGACTGCGTGTGATTTTCAGAGGAGCAGTCTCCTTTATTGAATAAATCCCGCGACCCTGTGGACATGGGGACAGCGGCTTAAGTTGGAGGTTAAGCAGACCGGGTCACCGATAAGTCCTCTGTAATCAGGCGAGGGCTTTACGTTCCCATTTCCGCTGCCCTTGCTGATTGTAAAGTGTTTTTTTTTTCCTTTTTTCGACTCATTTTTAAAAGGCTGCACTAAATAACACGCTTTTCTATTTTTATTTGAACCGTGAACACATCCTGAAGCAGAACCTGCAGAACACCTTTAAACAAAGTTTTCTAATGCACTCCGGTGCCCTAGTCTGCGCCCAATGAACTTCCACCAATCAGTGAGCAGCGTCTAACCATCAATCAATCACACAATTATAATTTAAAACTAATTATAACTGCAATTTAAACAGATGGACGACATGGCGGCTTAGTGATTGGCATGTTCTCCTGCGCGTCCAGGTTCGAATCCCAATCTGGGCAGAGTTTGCATGTCTTCCCTTTGTGTCCTCCGTGTTAACAATCCAAAAATGTGGATTCAAGGTGAATTGAAAGCCCCAAATTGCCCCATATAGAGTGTGTCTGTGAGAGTGTGCCCAGGGATAGATTGGCACCTTTGTCCTGGGTGCATCTGCCCAGCGCCTGAAGTGGAAGGGCCTGGGGAACCCCCCCCCTCAGCTATTGATATATATAAATATATAATACAAATATATATATATAGGTGGCACGGTGGCTTAGTGGTTTAGCATGTTCTCCTCTCAGCACTAGGGATTCCTGGTTCAAATCCCCATCTGGGTCGAGTTTCCATGTTCTCCACGTGTCCGTGTGGGTTTCCTCAGGGTTCTCCGGTTTCCTCCCACAGTCCAAAAACATGGATCAGGTCAATTGAGCTCACCAAATTGCCCCATATAGAGTGTGTGTCTGTGTGAGTGTGTGCCCAGTGATAGATTGCCCCCTGTCCTGGGTGTATCTGCCCAGTGCCCGAAATGTTCTCCCCTCGATGGGCATGTGGAACCCCCCCCCCCCCCTCGCGACCCTAATAGAGGATAAAGCGGAAGATAATGGATGGATGGATGAATGAATATATATATATATTCCCGGTTCGAATCCCAATCTGGGTGGAGTTTGCATGTTCTCCCCGTGTCTGCGTGGGTTTCCTCCGGGTTCTCCGGTTTCCTCCCACAGGCCAAAAACATGGATCAAGTCAATTGAGTTCTCCAAAATGCCCCATATAGAGTGTGTGTGTGTGAGTGAGTGTGTGCCCAGCGATGGATTGGTGTCCTGTCCTGGGTGTATCTGCCCAGCGCCCGAGACGTTCTCCCCTGGATGGACATGGGGAACCCCCCCCCGACCCTATTAGAGGATAAAGCTGAAGATAATGAATGAATTAATTAATTGATATATATATATATATATATATTAAATATCATAGAACACAGTTTTTTACCATCTGGAAATGCAACCTTTAGATTTTTATGACACCGTTGTTCCGACGACGTAACTCTTTTATTTAATTTGTTTTTACAGATTATTTCTCGGCGGCTCTGATGACGTCACGATCAAAACAAGCCGTGGATCACGCAGCAACTCGGGTTCACGTTATAAACGATTCCTCGAACGGCTGAATAATTACTCCGTCTGAAGGCTGATAAACTAACAGTATATGTAGTTATTTATTAAATGATGGAACATCTCGGCGTGCCGGAGGTTCGATCGATCGCTCAGCGCACCGCCGTCACTCTCCAGCTTTATCTCCTCATGTTCTCCCTGCTTTCTGGGCACCAGAAGGATTCGATTTTATTTTTGTCATGACATTAGAATTAGGTTGCCGATGTGACTCCCATCACGCTGGGGTTCAGATAAACTGCTTATCCTTCAGAATCAGGCGAGTAGAACCAAGAGGGAAGGGCTTCGAAAACCCGAAAGAGGCCCGGGCTGTGACCATGTGGCATTAAAGCTGTATTAAATCATTTTAAAATGTGTATAATTTAAGCAGGGGCAGCATGGTGGCTTAGTGGTTTTGCATGTTCTCCTCTCAGCGCTAGGGATTCCCGGTTCGAATCCCCATCTGGGTGGAGTTTCCATGTCCTCCCCGTGTCCGCGTGGGTTTCCTCCGGGTTCTCCGGTTTCCTCCCACAGTCCAAAAACATGGATCAAGTCAATTGAGTTCTCTAAATTGCCCCATATAGAGTGTGTCTGTGTGTGTGAGTGAGTGTGTGTCCAGCGATAGATTGGCGCCCTGTCCTGGGTCTATCTGCCCAGCGCCCGAGACGTTCTCCCCTGGATGGGCATGGGGAACCCCCCCCCACCTCGCGACCCTAATAGAGGATAAAGCGGGAGATAATGAATGAAAATGAATTATTTAAGCTAGGGTGGCACGGTGTCTTAGTGGTTGGCATGTTCTCCTCTCAGCGCTAGGGATTCCTGGTTCGAATCCCCATCTGGGTGGAGTTTCCATGTCCTCCCCGTGTCCACGTGGGTTTCCTCCGGGTTCTCCGGTTTCCTCCCACAGTCCAAAAACATGGATCAAGTCAATTGAGTTCTCCAAATTGCCCCATATAGAGTGTGTCTGTGTGTGTTAGTGTGTGTCCTGTGATGGATTGGCGTCCTGCCCAGCGCCCGAGACATTCTCCCCTGGATGGGCATGGGGAACCCCGCCCCCCCCCCCTTTTTTTATTTATATATATATATATATATATATATATATATATATATATATATATATATATATATATATATATATATATATATATGATAAAGCAGAAGATAATGGATGGATGATAATTTAACCTTCCTGCATTGTTTTAAGAACTCACCCCAGGTTTAAGCCTATCCCAGCTACACTCTTAAAAACCGGAAGACGTCCCTGCAGCTTTACGGGTACGACGCTTGTTACTGAGGCGGTACCCTCTAAAAGACTTTTATGTTCTGCATGGGAACAGTAGTGGGTTCATTCAGGCTTGAGAAGCACACACGGTTACGTTGAGGTCCGGTAATGAACCCCAGAAGGGACGGTGATGTTAATTCTAGTTGGGCGGCAGTGTATGTAATGGTCAGGGTCTGCGTCGTATGTAATGGTCAGGGTCTGCGTCGTATGTAATGGTCAGGGTCTGCGTCGTATGTAATGGTCAGGGTCTGCGTCGTCTGCTTTTTATCTCGCAGCCGGTAGGTCAGATACAGCTTTTAGACCGACCTGTCAGCCCCAAAATCATTGGATATCTGATCGTACAATCTACCTGCAGAATGCATGGAGCTAAACGTCTGCTGGATTAACAGAATCCGAGGAATAAATAATCCCAAATAATCCCAACAGCGATGGACGGCCGAGGGGAACCCCTGTGACCCCTGTAAGGGATTGAGTGGTCAAGGTAATGAGATGAGAGGAACTTTGGCGCCCACAACATTTAGTTATTCAGTATTCCGCTTAATCCTATGTTATGGTCACTGGGGGGGGGGGGGGGGTTTCCCCATGCCCATCCAGGGGTAGAACATTTTAAGGGTTCAGGGAGACTTTATTGTCAACATGTTTAGTAACATGTGGAACATGAAATGTAAACAAAAAGACTCGGTTTACCCTCAGTGGTAGAATTTTTTATTATTTTTTTTATTTAAATATTTATTCATTCATTATCTTCCGCTTTATCCTCTATTAGGGTCGCGGGTGGTTCCCCATGCACATCCAGGGGAGAACGTTTCGGGCGCTGGGCAGATACACCCAGGACAGGGTGCCAATCCATCGCTGGGCACACACTCACTCACACATACACACTCTATATGGGGCAATTTGGAGAATTCAATTGACTTGATCCATGTTTTTGGACTGTGGGAGGAAACCGGAGAACCCGGAGGAAACCCACGCGGACACGGGGAGGACATGCAAACTCCACCCAGATGGGGATTCGAACCGGGAATCTCTAGTGCTGAGAGGAGAACGTGCTAAACCACTAAGCCACCGAGCCGCCTATTTAAATATTATGTTAAAAAAAAGTATGATAATAACATAGAATTTAAAATTAAATATGGCAGCGAAATATAAAAATATATATATTTTTTATAGATTTATTTTTTTAAAAATTGGTATAAAAAAAGCAATAATAAAAAATAAAAAAATAATAATATAAAATATAGCAGCTGTCAGATATTGTCTGTTGGGCACACCCTCACACTACATAGGGGCAATTTAAAGCAATTAATTTACCTTGAATTCATGTTAGCGGCACGGTGGCTTAGTGGTTTAGCACGTTCTCCTCTCAGCGCTAGGGATTCCCGGTTCGAATCCCCATCTGGGTGGAGTTTCCATGTTCTCCCCGTGTCTGCGTGGGTTTCCTCCGGGTTCTCCGGTTTCCTCCCACAGTCCAAAAACATGGATCAAGTCAATTGAGTTCTCCAAAATTGCCCCATATAGAGTGTGTGTGTGTGAGTGAGTGTGTGCCCAGCGATGGATTGGCGCCCTGTCCTGGGTCTATCTGCCCAGCGCCCGAAACGTTCTCCCCTGGATGGGCATGGGGAACCCCCCCCGACCCTAATAGAGGATAAAGCGGGAGATAATGGATGAATGAATGAATTCATGTTTTGGGACTGTGGGAGGAAACCAGAGAACCCGAAGGAAACCCACATGGAAACATAGCGGGAACATGCAAACCCCACCCAGATTGGGATTCGACCCCGAAACCCCAGTGTCGAGAGGAGAACATGCTAATCACTCTCAGAGGTGATTTCGGGGCGTGTTTAATGTTTTAAAACGATGGCGTGCGATGCCGGGGGTTCGACGGCGCCGCGCTGAGGATTTGATAAAAGCAGAGAATCATGGGATTTGTTGCTGATGGAGATCTCTCAGCGATCCGGCGTGTTCTAAAGACGGACATGTTGCCTCAGGGATTTGAGGATTGTGAGGGCGCAGGTGTAAAGACTATGAGATTTGGAGCTTAGCTTTCTGTCTCTTGGTTGATCCTGATTGAGGGGTTTAACCTTTGCTTTGCTCTTAACCTCCCGGGTGACTTACGGCACGGAAACCCAAACGCCGACCGCGATTCCACACAGCGCCGAATACGAACCCCTGACGCAGAGCCTCACGCAGAGCGACCGCCTGACGCAGAACCTCAAACTCACGTCACATTTTCTCAATAATTCACGGCCGAGGCTTAGTGTCGCGTCCAGGCCGCCGTTATGGGTCACTTTGGATAAAGGGGGCCGTATTTCATCCAACATCTTCCACTTTATCCTATACTAGGTTCGGTGGGGGGGGGGGGGGGGGGTTCCCCATGTCCATCCAGGGGAGAACGTTTCGGGTGCTGGGCAGATACACCCAGTACAGGACGCCAATCCACACTCACTCACACACACTCTATATGGGGCAATTTTGGAGAACTCAATTGACCTTGATCCATGTTTTTTGGACTGTGGGAGGAAACCGGAGAACCCGGAGGAAACCCACGCAGACACGGGGAGAACATGGAAACTCCACCCAGATGGGGATTCGAACCGGGAATCACTAGTGCTGAGAGGAGAACATGCTAAACCACTAAGCCACCCTGGGGGCCGTATTTAACGAATTTAATTACTAACTAATAATTAGGTCAATCTACAAATAACACATTTGTCAACATTGGGGCGGCACGGTGGCTTAGTGGTTTGGCATGTTCTCCTCTTAGCACTAGGGATTCCCGGTTCGAATCCCCATCTGGGTGGAGTTTCCATGTTCTCCCCGTGTCCACGTGGGTTTCCTCCGGGTTCTCCGGTTTCCTCCCACAGTCCAAAAACATGGATCAAGTCAATTGAGTTCTCCAAAATTGCCCCATATAGAGTGTGTGTGTGTGAGTGTGTTTGTGCCCAGTGATAGATTGGCGCCCTGTCCTGGGTCTATCTGCCCAGCGCCCGAAACGTTCTCCCCTGGATGGGCATGGGGAACACCCCCCCCGCGACCCTAATAGAGGATAAAGCTGAAGATAATGGATGAATGAATGAATTCTCAACATTATATTGTGCTGGGAGTTGGAAAATGTTTCGACTGCTATTCAATGCAGAATAGTCACGTGTTAAAATGCAGATTGTAACGCGGGTGAGGATTCTACAGCGAAAATTTTTTTTTTTAATAAAAAATAAAATGAAGTAATAAACCTGCAGCGACAAAACGCTTCGACTTCCACGTTGCAACGCTGCTATTTTTAGTTAACACAAAGCATGGATCCTGTATACATAATGCAACCATGAATAAATGTATTTATGAGATGTTTGAAAGCACAAAACTTCAGAATGTCTTTCACGCGTCGGGCTCTTTTTTTTTTTTTTTTTTTTTTTTTTTTTTATCGTGGTATAGATGTTATATAAAAAAAAAAAAAATGATAAAACATACTGGGGTTAGAACATTTTTTTTTCCCCCCCATTATGTATTATGAGGTTACAAAGTCACATGGTCTTCGAGAACCATACTTCAGTTAGGGAAAAAGATGTGTGTGTTAATTATTATTCATTCATTATCACCCGCTTTATCCTCCATGCCCATCCAGGGGAGAGCGTTTCGGGCGCTGGGCAGATACACCCAGGACAGGACGCCAATCTATCACTGGACACACACTCACTCACTCACACACACACACTCTATATGGGGCAATTTGGAGAACTCAATTGACTTGATCCATGTTTTTGGACTGTGGGAGGAAACCGGAGAACCCGGAGGAAACTCACGCGGACACGCGGAGGACATGGAAACTCCACCCAGATGGGGATTCGAACCGGGAATCCCTAGCGCTGAGAGGAGAACATGCCAACCACTAAGCCACCGTGCCGCCTTGTATTAATTTTAATTAATAATAAAATATCAATAGAAACATGAATTTAAAATCATTTAATATATTTAAAATCGGACGGCACGGTGGCTTAGTGGTTTAGCATGTTCTCCTCTCAGCACTAGGGATTCCCGGTTCGAATCCCCATCTGGCTGGAGTTTCCATGTCCTCCGCGTGTCCGCGTGGGTTTCCTCCGGGTTCTCCGGTTTCCTCCCACAGACCGAAAACATGGATCAAGTCAATTGAGTTCTCCAAACTGCCCCATATAGAGTGTGTATTTGTGTGTGAGTGTGTGCCCAGTGATAGATTGGCGTCCTGTCCTGGGTGTATCTGCCCAGCGCCCGAAACGTTCTCCCCTGGATGGGCATGGGGAACCCCCCCCGACCCTAATAGAGGATAAAGCTGAAGATAATGAATGAAAGAATGAATGAATATTTAAAATCACTGGTGAGATCCGTTACACACTCACATCCACCCAAGACGCAGACTGCAGGTGAGGAGTGGACCAGTGCTTTAGAACTGGAGGCCTGAAAGCTGCTGATGCAGCAGTGTTCTAACCCTCAGCTTTTTGTCCCTGGTGAGTGGATTTCTACTGAAGTGTATATTGGATCGTTGCAGGTCAATTTAGCAGCAGCACGACACCTTTGGGTTCTTTAAACCTTCAGGGCCCTGCTGGAGGGAGATTCTAGGCGAGCCGGAACGCTGGGGGTGTAAAAAATACACCTGTTGGCGAGGTGGAGGATAGCGGGGGGCATCGCGACACGCCGCTAAGTTTCCGCAGACCAAGAATTTATCCATCCATTCATTATGTTCCATATTGAACTGATGGGGTTGGGGGCTGGATGGTCCCCATGCCCATCCAGGGGAGCACGTTTCGGGCTCTGGGCAGATACACCCAGGACACCCAGGACAGGGCGCCAATCTATCACTCACTCATGCAGATACTCACACAAACACACTCTATATGGGGCAATTTGGA
>JAFMOC010000353.1:47500-92500 GCA_019802505.1 Corydoras sp. C115 | reverse complement strand
CCACTAAGCCCCCTTGCCGCCCCCAAATAAAATAATCCATCCATCCATCATCTTCCGCTTTATCCTCCATTAGGGTCACAGGGTGGGGGGGGGTTCCCCATGCCCATCCAGGGGAGAACGTTTCGGGTGCTGGGCAGATACACCCAGGACAGGGGGGCAATCTATCACTGGACACACACTCACTCACACATACACACTCTATATGGGGCAATTTGGAGAACTCAATTGACTTGATCCATGTTTTTGGACTGTGGGAAAAAAACGGAGAACCCGAAGGAAACCCACGTGGACACGGGGAGGACATGGGAACTCCACCCAGATTGGGATTCGAAGCAGGAACCCCTAGTGCTGAGAGGAGAACATGCTTAACCACTAAGCCAGCGTGCCGTCCCCAAATAAAATAAAATAAAAGATAAACCACGTGACTCCGTGCGTCCGACGTTCCATCTTCTTGGACAACGTCCTGTTCTAATCACGCAGAACGTTCCTTTAAAACCAAATTAAAATTGATGCGGTTCCCGAACGCGAAGGCGAGGCGTGTGGCAGGTGTTCCAACAGATGCTCCAGCTTTTAAAGATAAACGTCTGAGCAAAAAAAAGAAAGAAAGAAAAATAAATCCAAAAAGTCCAGTAGGGATTTTGTGGTTTAGTGGTTTAGCATGTTCTCCTCTCATCGCTGGGGGTTCAGGTTCGAATCCCAATCTGGGTGGTTTGCATGTTCTCCGGTTTCCATCCACAGTCTAAAACCACGGATTCGAGGTAAATGGAATGCTCCCAATTGCCCCATATCGTGTGTGAGTGAGTTTGCCCTGTCCTGGGTGTATCTGCCCCCCTATGGGGAACCCCCCCCCCTCGCCCCCCTGCGACCCAAGTAGAGGATAAGATGGAAGATGATGAACGAATGAATACATTAATGAAGACAAAGTCCATTGGCGCGGCACGGCGGCTTAGTGGTTTAGCATGTTCTCTCAGTGCTAAGGATTCCCGGTTCGAATCCCCATCTCGGTGGAGTTTCCATGTCCTCCCTGTGTCTACGTGGGTTTCCTCCGGGTTCTCTGGTTTTCTCCCACAGTCCAAAAAACATGGATCAAGTCAATTGAGTTTTCCAAATTGCCCCATATAGAGTGTGTGTGTGTGTGTGTGTGTGTGTCCAGTGATAGATTGGCGTCCTGTCCTGGGTGTATCTGCCCAGCGCCCGAAACGTTCTCCCCTGGATGGGCATGGGGAACCCCCCGCGACCCTAATATAGGATACAGCGGAAGATAATGAATAAAAAGTCCATGGGTTCTGTTGGTATACCATGTTCTACGCGTCCCTCGGGGGTATAGGAGCAGGATATGCGTCCATTATGAGAGAACGTCGTATGAACCATCGTGAGTTTGGTCCTGATGCTGCGATTGAGGACACAGTAAAGCGTGAGAGCCTCTCTGCGCTCGGGCACTAGGACCCGGTGCTCCGGGGGTTCTCCCTGCCATCGTCAGAACCCGGACTCGCTCATCCTCCCTCCTGCTGCAGGGATAATGATTTATCTATACCCTCATTAGTGCATGGTAAAGAATTACACACATGGCGGCATCAGCACCGGGGCGAAGGTACGAGGAGAAATATCATAACGGCGCCCCCCGCAGGCCCCCGCAGCCCCCCGCAGCCCCCAGCTCTTCATCATCCAGCTCTGTAAACGTATCTCAGACTCTCACAGACTGCTGGCAGATAAAAGCCACGACTTAAAACAAACACAACACAGCGAACCCGGCGTGCCGCTCCCCTGTCCCTTTGTCTCTTTAAATGAGAGAGAGAGGGAGAACATGTGAAAGCGCCAGCGTGTGATGTTTGTCTACATCGATGCGAGTGTCTGCATCCTTTCAGATTAGCTGTTCGTCATTTGCACATCTACTTTTCACCTTTTATTTATTCGTGTCGTGCTTTCACTTTCCTCTCACTGTCTCTCTCTCTCTCTCTCTCTCTCTCTCTGTGTCTCTCTCTCTCTGAGTCTCTCTCTCTCTGTCACTCTGAGTCTCTCTCTCTCTCTGAGTCTCTCTCTCTCTCTGTGTCTCTCTCTCTCTCTGTGTCTCTCTCTCTCTCTGAGTCTCTCTCTCTCTCTCTCTCTCTCTCTCTCTCTCTCTCTGTGTCTCTCTCTCTCTGAGTCTCTCTCTCTCTCTGAGTGTCTCTCTCTCTCTCTCTCTCTCTCTCTCTCTGTGTCTCTCTCTCTCTGAGTCTCTCTCTCTCTCTCTCTCTCTCTCTCTGTGTCTCTCTCTCTCTGAGTCTCTCTCTCTCTCTGAGTCTCTCTCTCTCTCTCTCTTCTCTCTCTCTCTGTGTGTCTCTCTCTCTCTGAGTCTCTCTCTCTCTCTCTCTCTCTCTCTGAGTCTCTCTCTCTCTGTCACTCTGAGTCTCTCTCTCTCTCTGAGTCTTCTCTCTCTCTCTCTCTCTCTCTCTCTGTGTCTCTCTCTCTCTGTCACTCTGAGTCTCTCTCTCTCTCTGAGTCTCTCTCTCTCTGAGTCTCTCTCTCTCTCTCTGAATCTCTCCCTCTCTCTGAGTCTCTCTCTCTTTGTCTCTCTCTGAGTCTCTCTCTCTGAGTGTCTCTCTCTCTGAGTGTCTCTCTCTCTGAGTGTCTCTCTCTCTGAGTCTCTCTCTCTCTGAGTCTCTCTCTCTCTCTCTGAGTCTCTCCCTCTCTCTGAGTCTCTCTCTCTGAGTCTCTCCCTCTCTCTGAGTCTCTCTCTGAGTCTCTCTCTCTGAGTGTCTCTCTCTCTGAGTCTCTCTCTCTCTGAGTCTCTCTCTCTCTGAGTCTCTCTCTCTGTCTCTCTCTCTTTGTCTCTCTCTCTCTCTCTCTCTCTCTCTCTCTCTCTCTGTCTCTCTCTCTTTGTCTCTCTCTCTCTGTCTCTCTCTCTCTGTCTCTCTCTCTCTGTCTCTGTGTCTCTCTCTCTCTCTCTCTGTCTGTCTCTGTCTCTCTCTCTGTCTCTCTCTCTCTGTCTCTCTCTCTCTGTCTCTCTCTCTGTCTCTCTCTCTGTCTCTCTGTCTCTCTCTCGGTGTGGTGAAGTCAGATTCACAAAAAGAAAAAAAAAAGAAAAAAAACAGTGATGGAGGGAAAGAAATAAAGAGGCTTAGTGGTTTAGCATGTTCTCCTCTCAGCACTAGGGATTCCCGGTTCGAATCCCCATCTGAGTGGAGTTTCCATGTCCTCCCCGTGTCCGCGTGGGTTTCCTCTCACAGTCAAAAAACATGGATTAAGGTCAGTTGAACTCTCCAAATTGCCCCCTATAGAGTGTGTCTGTGTGAGTGAGTGTGTGCCCAGTGATAGATTGGCGCCCTGTCCTGGGTCTATCTGCCCAGCGCCCGAGATGTTCTCCCCTGGATGGGCATGGGGAACCCCCTCACGGCCCTAATAGAGGATAAAGCAGAAAATAATGAATGAATGAATAAACATGGGTCTCTACAAACGAGCAGGTTTTTTTTTTTTTTTTGTTTTTTTTTTTCGGGTTTTTTTTGGTTTTTTTTTTTTTTTTTTTTTTTTTTTTTTTTTTTTTTTTTTTTTTTCCACCAGGAGTCGATTAGCAATGAATCACGAGAAAAGTGGGAAGTCGTGAGTCAGAAACTCCGGCAGTCCCAAATGTCATGCAGGTAGCCGAGGTCAGCGGATTTCGCAGCCGGGGGAATAAGAAGCCCTCCGCCATTTCCCTCAAATAAATAAATAAATACATAAATAAATACATTTTAAAAAAGCCGGGCCGTGGTTCATATCGCGGCGCCCCCGAGTGACTGCCACCGGCTTCACACCGTATTTATGGACTGCGCCCAGGCTGCGTATGACATTTAACTAATTACACTTAATGAAGTTTTATGACATCATCAGATCAGGATGGAGGGCGGCACGGTGGCTTAGTGGTTTAGCATGTTCTCCTCTCAGCGCTGGGGATTACTGGTTCGAATCCCAATCTGGGTGGAGTTTCCATGTTCTCCCCTTGGGTTTCCTCCAGGTTCTCCGGTTTCCTCCCACAGTCCAAAAACATGGATCAAGTCAATTGAGTTCTCCAAATTGCCCCATATAGAGTGTGTAGGTGTGAGTGAGTGTGTGCCCAGTGGGTGCATCTGCCCAGCACCCGAAACGTTCTCCCCTGGATGGGCATGGGGAACCCCCCCCCCATGACCCTAATAGAAGATATTGAATGAATGACGTTTTATGACATCATCGAATCAGGTAGGAGGGCGGCATGGTGGCTTAGTGGTTTAGCACGTTCTCCTCTCAGCGCTAGGGATTCCCGGTTCGAATCCCCATCTGGGTGGAGTTTGCATGTCCTCCCCGTGTCCGCGTGGGTTTCCTCCGGGTTCTCCGGTTTCCTCCCACAGTCCAAAAACATGGATCAAGTCAATTGAACTCTCCAAATTGCCCCATATAGAGTGTGTCTGTGTGAGTGAGTGTGTGTCCAGTGATGTGGTTGGTGTCCTGTCCTGGGTGTATCTGCCCGGCGCCCGAAACGTTCTCCCCTGGATGGGCATGGGGAACGCCCCCCCCCCCCCCCCCCCGCGGCTAATGACATCAGAGAAGAATTGATACGACATCAAAGACAAATAACCAACGTAACAAACATGTAAATCCGACACGGTGACGGAACGTAAACGCCGGCGTACGCCCGCCGGCGGGCAGGCAGACTGAGGGTCCCTCGTTATGAGGGTGCTTCTGGGTAAAATTTAACCCTGATAATCTGACGGCGGTGGAGCAGGATTAAGCTCGCGGAACCGAGTGCAATCCCAGACACATCAAAGCCTGGCCAAGATCAAACATCCTGATTGCACCATGTGATCCCTCCTCTCCTCCTGTCTTTGTGTCTTCATCTCTCTCTCCTAATCAGCCGCCCCCCCCCCCCCGCACCCCACCCCCACTCCTATAAACATGCCGGCTGCGTCGTGACACCGACCCCGCCCAGAAATGACAGACATAAAGGAAACGCACCTCCTCAGGCCAGAGCATCGCCGGAGCACGTACACCATCCATCCATCATCTCCTGATTTATCATATATTAGGGTTGCGGGGGGGAAGGGGGGGTTCCCCATGCCCATCCAGGGGAGAACGTTTCGGGCGCTGGGCAGATACACCCAGGACAGGACGCTGATCTATCGCTGGGCACACACTCACTCACACAGACAGACACACTCTATATGGGGCAATTTGGAGAATTCAATTGACCTTGATCCATGTTTTTTGGACTGTGGGACGGAAACGGGAGAACCCGGAGGAAACCCACGCGGACACATGGAGATTGGGGATTCGAAAGCCAAAACCACCGTGTCGTCATCTCTTTCTCCTAATCAGCTCTAATCATTATCTTTCGCTTTATCCTATATTACTGGTCATGGGATGGGGGGGGGGTTCCACATGTCCATCCAGGGGAGAACGTTTCGGGCGCTGGGCAGATACACCCAGAACAGGACGCCGATCTATCGCTGGACACACACTCACTCACACAGACAGACACACTCTATATGGGGCAATTTGGAGAACACAATTGACCTCGATCCATGTTTTTTGGACTGTGGGACAGAAACGGGAGAACCCGGAGGAAACCCACGCGGACACGGGGAGATTGGGGATTCGAACCGGGAACCCCCAGCGTTGAGAGGAGAACGTGCCAACCACTAAAGCACCGTGTCTCTCCTAATCAGCCCGCCGGAGCATCGCCGGAGAACGTACACCATCGTCACCTGAAAACCATTCCATCTTCTAACGTATATAAACAACCCTGCTTTAATTGGACCTCCCGACCGTCACATGACAGGACAACGCCGTAATGACTCCCAGCGAACGGCGCCTAACCCACGGCGGCCTGCGCCGTATTATTTACTGAGCGATTAAAGTAACGGGGAGGTGACCGTGTGAGCAGCAGTGCGTCATTAAAACAGCAATTTAAAAACACGGGACACAGCCATCCCTCTTTTTCGTGACACTATATGAATACATTATGCTTAATGCACACTTCTGTACATGTTGCCATGTTCATCCATTCATTATCTTCTGCTTTATACTATATTAGGGTCGGGGGGGGAGGGGGGGGGTTCCCCATGCCCATCCAGGGGAGAACGTTTCGGGCGCTGGGCAGATACATCCAGGACAGGACGCTGATCTATCACTGGACACACATTCACTCACACAGACAGACACACTCTATATGGGGCAATTTGGAGAACTCAATTGACCTTGAGCCATGTTTTTGGACTGTGGGAGGAAACCGGAGAACCCGGAGAAAACCCACGTGGAGATTGGGGATTCGATCCGGGAATCTCTAGGTCTAAGAGGAGAACATGCCAAACCACTAAAAGCCACCTCCTTCGAAACATCCATCCATTATCTTCTGCTTTATCCTCTATTAGTGGTCATGGGATGGGATGGGGGGGGGGTTCCCCATGCCCATCCAGGGGAGAACGTTTCGGGCGCTGGGCAGATAGACCCAGGACAGGACGCCAATCCATCGCTGGACACACACTCACACTCTACATGGGGCAATTTGGAGAACTCAATTGACTTGATCCATGTTTTTGGACTGTGGGAGGAAACTGGAGAACCCGGAGGAAACCCGGAGACACGGGGAGGACATGCAAACTCCACCCAGATGGGGATTCGAACCGGGAATCCCTAGAGCTGAGAGGAGAACATGCCAACCATTAAACCACCATGCCGCCCTCCTTCGAATCATCCATCCATTCATTATCTTCTGCTTTATCCTCTATAAGGGTCGCAGCGGGAGGGTTCCACATGCCCATCCAGGGGAGAACGTTTCGGGCGCTGGGCAGATACACCCAGGACAGGATGCCAATCCATCGCTGGACACACACTCACTCACACAGACACACTCTATATGGGGCAATTGTTGAATTCAATTGACTTGATCCATGTTTTTGGACTGTGGGAGGAAACCGGAGAACCCGGAGGAAACCCACGCGGACACGGGGAGGACATGGAAACTCCACCCAGATGGGGATTCGAACCGGGAATCCCTAGCGCTGAGAGGAGAACATTTAGAGCTCAACACACAGAACAAAGAACCAACTTCCAGGACATGTAGCTCTGTCCTCGTCTCTATGTCTCGGTTGTACAGATCTCTTTGTAGTCTCTAAAAACCTCACGAGTCCACACCGTGATCTGCAGCTCCACTCAGCGCTGGGAATAATTGACGAGCCGCATGCCCGGCGTTTAACGGGTGTTTAATAGAGGCGCGTTTCTCAGGCGCCGACCCAACGGCATGCCTTCACGCTGAGCTTCCATACACTAAAGTTTGCACGGTGCGTGGTTTCACGGCGGCACACACCAACATTAACGTCCAGGTCGGAAAATAATCTGTTTTTGCAGATTACAGTCATGCAGCGGGGGAAGGGTTTTGCACAAAAAAAAAAAAAAAAAAACATGTAAATTCATGCAGGATTTATGCCAAAAGTGCACTTAGTAGGTTAAATGTTGCAAGAGGAAGTGTAGAATAAAGCAATAAGCCGGTATAAGACGTGTGTTAATGTGCTTAGCATCATGACTAAAAAAATTCCCTCCGCAGTAATGAAATCAAACTGTGACACGGACCCATGAGAGGCTTATGGGTTTGCAAAATAGCGGGAAATTTGACAAAATACAACTATTTTTAGTTGGTAAAAGTATTAAATTTGAATTGTGTTGGTGAACAAATGGTTTTCTATGGCACCGCGATGCAGTTACATTAAAAAAAATAACAGTGTAACGAGTCGGATAATTGCTCGTTGATGAACTTATAAGGTGAATATTCGGTATATAGGGCCGTAGACAATGTGGGCGGATCCTCGCTGTAAAGCTTCTCTTCGTATATTTGGGATGTGGTGTGATGTATATCATGATGTATATCATTTAAATGTTTTAAGCCCTCTGTAATCACCACTAATTACACAGTTATTGGGAAAGTGCTTTGGTTTTGAGGACCATGTGCAGCCCCATGGGGCAGGCGTAGGATTGGGGTTAAGGAACCAGCCTTGTGAGCTGAAAGTTCCCGGTTAGATTAGTTCCACCAAGTACAATGCCTGAAGTGCAATTGGGAATGGCACCTAACCTCAATTGGTGGTCCCACCAAGTACAACGACTGAAGTGCCTTGGGCAAGGCACCTAACCACAAATGGTGGTCCCACCAAGTACAATGCCTGAAGTGGCATTGGGAATGGCGACTAACCTCAATTGGTGGTCCCACCAAGTACAATTACTGAAGGGCCTTGGGAAAGGCACCTACCCCCAAATACTGGTCCAACCAAGTACGATGCCTGAAGTGCCTTGGGCAAGGCACCTAACCCCAATTGGTGGTCCCACCAAGTACAATGCCTGAAGTGGCATTGGGAATGGCGACTAACCTCAATTGGTGGTCCCACCAAGTACTATGCCTGAAGTGCCTTGGACATGGCAACCATCCCCAATTGCTGGTCCCACCAAGTACAACGACTGAAGTGCCTTGGGAAAGGCACCTACCCCCAAATACTGGTCCAACCAAGTACAATGCCTGAAGTGCCTTGGGCAAGGCACCTAACCTCAATTGTTGGTCAAACCAAATACAAAGCCTGAAGTACCATTGGGAATGGCACCTATCCCCAATTGCTGGTCCCACCAAGTACCACGACTGAAGTGCCTTGGGCAAGGCACCTAACCCCAATTGCTCGTCCCCGCAAGTACTATGGCTAAAGTGTCCTTGGGCAAGGCACCTAACCTCAATTGGTGGTCCCACCAAGTGCAATGTCTGAAGTACCCTTGTTCAAGGCACCTAACCCCAATTGAGATGAGTTGCTAGCCTGGTATAAACAACACAAATGGGGTTCATTGGAGAAAACCGATTTATGCTTGGAAGCCAACCACCGCAAAGCAATCCGACGTTTCCAAAATCAACACCTACTTAAACGCTGAACCGCCCACACTCTGTTCAAGGTGGCGACCCTGAGCCTTGCTTTCTACTCACTGTTAAAAGCTTCAGGTGCGCAATATGGGCTCATCGCCTCACCGTTATGTCGGCGTCGGAGGTAATCGCCGGGGCAGATCAGCCTCTCTATAAACATTAAACGCCGACGGTTTGGGCGCCAGTTTTCCTGCAGGAGCTTCCATTTCAAAGCTTTGCCTTTAAAGTAGAACGTAGAATAAGTCTCCGAAAACGAGGCTCCGAACTAAAGAACTCTGTCGACTTTCCAACCGAAACGATTGACATCCAACCGAATTTAGCATCACGTCTGGATTTACTCGGCTCTGCGTCCATCCGTCTGCTTTACAGTTCATATTCAACCAAAAAGTGGAAGGTATGACCGCCTGTCAGAGCTTTAAATTATAACATTTAAAGGTTTTAAAATTCCTGCACGGCTTTGAAGGATCTCATTTCAACATTTAAATTCGGAAAACACGGGTTGAATTCAAAGGAACCCGGCGATTTACTACATCAGGTATCATCAAAGCCCGAGACACCCGCCGGGGTCAGGTTTACACGTCTGCGGATCAGGAGTTCAGACCGGCGGCCCGTCTGTTGCCATGGATAACGCCTCTTATGATTCATTTAATTCTTCTTGGCGTCGAGCTGTTTGATATTCTCTCTTCTCCCACACATAACCATCGTGACATCTCCCTTTTGTTTCCGTCGTTATTAATCGGCGGGTTTGGAAACATTAGCCGCTTTAAAGCTCTTTGATTTCCACGTCTCACGGGGGGGGCATCGTTTCAGACGGAAAGGAAATAATAAAAATCATAAGCATCCTCCAAAAACATACACAAAAAACAAGGATTGTTGGTATTCACGCCATTCTCAGAGCCATTTGTTTTTTTTTTTTGTTTTTTTTTCGAGGTAACTGTCACGTCCGGTCTGAATTAGAGGGCTGTCAGAGCGGCCTCACCGTTCCATTGTGATCCTCTACATGCTGACGGACAGCTGGCATTTACAATACACTTTTTATATCCAGCCATTACAGCAGATCCGGTCGGTATAGCTGGTCAGGACGTCACGTCTCTATAAATCTCTACGACGTGACAAAATAGACGCGAGCTGCGATCACAGATTTTAATTCACAGCTGCATTACGGGAAACATACTTACACTTTTAATAATAATAAAAAAAAATTGGTATTTTTATTGTAAAACCATCTGGAAATGGTGTTTCCAATTGCATGCTCGCCAACACGCTCAATTAAGGAATTATCAAGCATTACGGTTCTACACTGGCTCCATGTATTTGAAGTGTTCACATTTTAGCTTCGTCTTAGAGAAATTAGCAATCGTTACCTCGGATTCCTCTTCCGCTTGAACGCTTACGCAAGTTTATTCATCGCAGAGGAACCACGAACACAACCTGTTACTCGAGTAGCTATTTATAAACATGTACGTTGTACATCCCATCCATCCATCATCTTCTGCTTTATCCTCTACTAGGGGCGCCCATCCAGGGGAGGGAACGTTTCGGGCGCTGGGCAGATACACCCAGGACAGGACGCCAATCTATCACTGGACACACACTCACTCACACATACACACTCTATATGGGGCAATTTGGGAACTCAATTGACTTGATCCATGTTTTTGGACTGTGGGAGGAAACCGGAGAACCCGGAGGAAACTCACATGGACATGGGGAGGACATGGAAACTCCACCCAGATTGGGGATTCGAATCGGGAATCCCTAGCGCTGAGAGGAGAACATGCTAAACCACTAAGCCACCCATGTATGTTGTACATTCATTCATTATCTTTCGCTTTATCCTATATTAGGTTCGCGGGGGGGTACCCCATGCCCATCCAGGGGAGAACGTCTCGGGCGCTGGGCAGATACACCCAGGACAGGATGCCAATCTATCACTGGACACACCCTCACTCACACAGACACACTCTATATGGGGCAATTTGGAGAACTCAATTGACTTGATCCATGTTTTTGGACTGTGGGAGGAAACCGGAGAACCTGGAGGAATCCCACGTGGACACGGTGAGGACATGGAAACTCCACCCAGATTGGGGATTTGAACCGCGCTGAGAGGAGAACATGCTAAACCACTATGCCACCCCTGTATGTTGTACAGTAAAAGTTATTTTAAATAAATCCTGCTTATTAATTTTGTTCGTTTTTCGAGTATTTAGTTTAGAAATGACAACTTTATATACGGCACCACCCGATGCCAGCGCACATGATGAATGATATGATAATGATTGATGATGATGAATAATAATGATTACGAGCCGTTTTAGTACATAATTAATTAATTAGAAAAGCTGCTTTCTGGTCTGCAGCCCGGTATTTAAATTCAGACGTTGGACTTTATGTGACTCATTGGCGTATCATCGATAGTGGCGCACGCGGAAAAATACGCGCCTTTCGCCAAAGTAGTGTTAAGCCCCCTTTTTAAAAAAGGGGCAACCAGACATTGGAAAGCTCGTTAACTCCCGACAGACGAAGCGTGGCTCCGGATCACCTGACTTCTGGGAATTGACTTCAGGAGGGAAGCAGAACTCCAGAAACGACATCCTATACGGAGAGCGCAAAGGAACCGGCCCGGAAACCCAATCCGGGACGTTCTCTCTGGGAGGCGACGGCAATATTCACCACGCCGCCGTGCAGCCCCGTCTAAAGTCATTATAGATTTTATTTATTTATTTTTTTAATTAAAGCCATTAGTTCCAGAGCGACTTTCAAAACGTGGTCGCCGGTATCAGCACGCGAATGTATGTGGAGGCAACGCGTTCGTCCTCTGAAGCATTACAGTCGACACGAATATATTAATAAATACATAAATTAGTAACAGTGGCTTAGTGGTTTGGCATGTTCTCCTCTCAGCGCTAGGGGAATTAGAATAAAACCTCGTCAAAGCTTTGTGTGGGTGTCCAAATACTTCCTTCCAAAACAACGTCAATTAAAATAAATCATAAAACCGGATAAATAAATGAATAAATAAATAAATAAATCAATCTGCCGGTTCTTTAAAAAGACCCGAAATATTACAAAGGACTGGTGATGGAATTACAAAGAAAATATATATTTTTAAAAATTTATTTATTGCTTTTTGTTGTCGGCTAAAGAAATCGGACCAATCAAGTCTGCAGAAGACCTGCAAAATGTACCGAGCCAGCTAATTAAATATTTCCTGCTATGGAGTAACCATGGCAACGCCGACACCGCTCCCTGCACCCAGGCGTCGTTGTTCATGTTCCGACCTCATCAGGGCGACGCCATCGGGTGGCGCTTCATCTGAATAAACCCCCGAACTGATGCTACTCTGATGAAGATGAAATAAACTGCCCAACTTTCTTTTCCCAGCACACACACACACACACACACACACACACACACACACAGCATCCACACACACACACACACACACACACACACACACACACACAGCATCCACAGCTGTCCTGTTGAATAGTTACCGAGTGAACCTATTACTCCTGATAATAAAGTTATTGGAAAATCAATTCATTATCTTCCGCTTTATCCTCTATTAGGGTCGCGGGGGGGGGGGGTTCCCCATGCCCATCCAGGGGAGAACGTTTCGGGCGCTGGGCAGATACATCCAGGACAGGGGGGCAATCTATCGCTGGGCACACACTCACTCACACAGACACACTCTATATGGGGCAATTTGGAGAACTCAATTGACTTGATCCATGTTTTTGGACTGTGGGAGGAAACCGGAGAACCCGGAGGAAACCCACGTGGACACGGGGAGGACATGGAAACTCCACCCAGATGGGGATTCGAACCGGGAATCCCTAGCGCTGAGAGGAGAACATGCCAACCACTAAGCCACTAAGCCGTTAGTGGAAAATGCTATAGATATTAGAATAAGTATTCAACTATGACCCCTTATAATAGAGTAATGCAATATATATATATATATATATATGGCGGCACGGTGGCTTAGTGGTTTAGCATGTTCGCCTCTCAGCGCTAGGGATTCCCGGTTCGAATCCCCATCTGGTTGGAGTTTCCATGTTCTCCCCGTGTCTGCGTGGGTTTCCTCCGGGTTCTCCGGTTTCCTCCCACAGTCCAAAAACATGGATCAAGTTAATTGAATTATCAAAATTGCCCCATATAAAGTGTGTCTGTATGAGTGAGTGTGTGCCCAGCGATGGATTGGCGCCCTGTCCTGGGTCTATCTGCCCAGCGCCCGAGATGTTCTCCCCTGGATGGGCATGGGGAACCCCACCATGACCCTAATAGAGGATAAAGCGGGAGATAATGAATGAATGAATATATATATATAAACACACACATATACATATACACACACACACATTATATATATATATATATATATATATATATATATATATATATATATGTGTGAGGGTAATAGAGAACTCACTAAAGCAAACATGTGACAGATTCCTATAAGCATCACAAGTTGGGATCCATTCGGTTCGTTCCTGTTAGAACATCAATCACATGAATCCAAAGCCAAACTGAAGCAGGAAACTCTCAGAGACGGAGCTTGTCCCGGCTTTGTGTTAAAGAAAAGGAAAATCTTCAGGCGGTAATCGGTTCAGCACATGTTCACAAATCCAAAGCAAGATGGCTATTGGAGAAACGGGCTCCGGCTCGACGTCCGGACGTTCTGCAACATCTGCTGCCGAGTCGCAACCTCTAATCTCAGCTAATTAGTCAAATCTAAAGAGAGGATGTGAAGGGAGGAGCCGGGAGGAAGTCGACGCTGGAAGACAGATTTTCAGAAGGATAAGCACTTAAGTCTGATGGAGAGAAAGTGAAATGAAATTGGACTGCGGTGGGAGCGCGGGGAACGCCACGCGATTAAGACGCCCGCGTGGGCAGAGACGTAGAACTCAGTTCCGACAGCGGGTTACTGTAGAGGGTTTGATGCTCTCCTCTATGATATTTAGGACCTTCAGTGAGGTATTGATGGAGATGTGGTTGATTCTCATACTGCAGTGGCACCGTTGTGATGGCGGTGGTGAAAACTCCTGATTGACGCTGCTGGATTTTAAAAAACAATTACCAATCCAGGCGGCACGGTGGTTTAGTGGATGGCATGTTCTCCTCTCAGCGCTAGGGATTCCCCGTTCGAATCCCCATCTGGGTGGAGTTTCCATGTCCTCCCCGTGTCCACGTGGGTTTCCTCCGGGTTCTCCGGTTTCCTCCCACAGTCCAAAAGATATGGATCAAGTCAATTGAGTTCTCTAAATTGCCCCATATAGAGTGTGTGTGTGTGTGTGAGTGAGTGTGTGTCCAGCGATAGATTGCCGTCCTGTCCTGGGTGTATCTGCCCAGCGCCCGAAACGTTCTCCCCTGGATGGGCATGGGGAACCCCCCCCCCGACCCTAATAGAGGATAAAGTGGAAGATAATGAATGAATGAAGCCTTCAGCATCCTGAGAGCGTTTGATGCATCAACATCAACAACTATTAGGGTCACGGGGGGGCGGTTCCCCATGCCCATCCAGGGGAGAACATTTCGGGTGCTGGGCAGACACTCCCAGGACAGGGCGCCAATCTATCACTGGACACACACTCACACACACACACTCTATATGGGGCAATTTGGAGAACTCAATTGACTTGATCCATGTTTTTGGACTGTGGGAGGAAACCGGAGAACCCGGAGGAAACCTACGTGGACATGGGGAGAACATGGAAACTCCACCCAGATAGGGATTCGAACCAGGAATCCCTAGTGCTGAGAGGAGAACATGCTAAACCACTAAACCACCGTGCCGCCCAAAACTACAACATGATATTTAATATGTAGAGGAGAAATATGAGGTTTAATAAAGCAATACGGTAAAAGAGGGCGTGGCATTATTGTGAATAAATCACATAAAGAGGTGTTCTCAATCCCGACGTGCAGCGGAGTACGGTTCCACCTCTTTACGTGATTTATTTAAAATAATACACAACCTTATTGCTTTAATAAAACACTATAATAAAAAAAAATGAAAGCAAAATCGTTATTAATCTGCTCTAGTACGTTGTGATCTAGTCCGGTTTTTAAAGAGAACGCCGATCGCTAAGTAACGGGATTCCGGTTTCTGTAACAATCAAACACTGCCCACTAGTGGCCAAACTACAGAACAGTTTATAAAAACAGCATAACAGGTTCAGTGCTGATCGATGTTTATATTCATCTGTATTTAAAAAAAAACGTATTGTAGATCACGCATCGACACAAATGTGTTATTGTTAATAATGTCACGGCTCAGCCAATCAGATTTAAGCGCGGAACTACTCGTGTTATAATAAGTGCATGTAAACTTTATGTAAACTTTAGCTAGTAGTAGTTGTAACTTTATCTCTAAAAATGTGAGTTCAGGGAGTGAGCACATGAGGAAACAACCTTCTGATGCTCCGGATAAAGAAGTGCATTGCTTTTATCAACAACCCCCGAAAAAAAAGCCCACGGGAAATTAAGGAGAACCCACAGTTGTCGGAGAACCTTCGCAGTAGATTTAGGTGGTGCAGGCTGCTCTGGATTCAAGGCAGCGAACAAACGCCATCTATTATCCACCACCTACCATCATCCTGACAAAGAGCATCACTCAATAATTCCTCTCTCTCTTCTCCTCTCACGGTCCGGTGTTCTCGTGATGTGGAACACCGCGGAACACACGGGGATGCAATGAAATAGAACCGGAAAGAGAAAAAAAAAAAAAAAAAAAAAAAAAAAAAAAAAAACACTAATAAAAATATTCTGAGCATCCTGTCCGTCTCCTGATGTTTGTCAACCCCCCCCCCCCCATGCCCCCCCTCGCCCGGTACTGACGGCTCACCCCCCCCTCACCCCCCCCCCGTGTTCTTTCAGCTTCTGTGTTTTTCTCGTCCTGTTGTTGTTCTATAAAAGCATGGTGCTGCAGGAACTGAGGAACATCCGTCAACGCGTGCCAAAGCAATTAGATCGGACGGCCTCGGCTCGTCCGAACAAAATGAGGAGGCCGCGAGCCGACACCCCGAAAATTATTAACGAGGACAGAAAGCCACGGCGGCGTGCGCAATTCAAAAAAAAAATTTTTTAAAATCACAGTTTTTATTATAAATAATATAATAATATCATTTACACTGTGGGCTGAGTGATCGGCGCGTTCTCCTCTCAGCGAAAGGGATTCCCAATCTGGGTTCCATGTCCTCCCCGTGTCCGCGTGGGTGTCCTCCGGGTTCTCCGGTTTCCTCCCACAGTCCAAAAACATGGATCAAGGTCAATTGAATTCTCCAAATTGCCCCATATAGAGTGTGTCTGTGTGAGTGAGTGTGTGCCCAGTGATAGATTGCCCCCGTCCTGGGTGTATCTGCCCAGCGCCTGAAGCCTTATACATTCTCCGCTGGATGTCCATGGAGAACCCCCCCACCCCACCCCCCTCACAACCATAATACGGATTAAGTGGAAGGAAATGAATAAATGGATGGATGGATGGACAGGGAGCGGCAATGTGGCTTAGTGGTTTGGCATGTTCTCCTCTCAGCGCTAGGGATTCCCGGTTTCGAATCCCCATCTGGGTGGAGTTTGCATGTCCTCCCCGTGTCCACGTGGGTTTCCTCCGGGTTCTGCGGTTTCCTCCCACAGTCCAAAAACATGGATCAAGTTGATTGAGTTCTCCAAATTGCCCCATATAGAGTGTGTCTGTGTGAGTGAGTGTGTGAGTGAGTGTGTGTCCAGTGATAGATTGGCGTCCTGTCCTGGGTGTATCTGCCCAGCGCCTGAAACGTTCTCCCCTGGATGGGCATGGGGAACCCCTCCGCGACCCTAGTAGAGGATAAATGGTATATGGTAGCTTTAGTACCTTACAGAACAGAACAGTGATAAATCAAAGTACTCTAATCGTTAATTTATCCTCGTTTGTGACGATGTTACGGTTATTTTCATGGCACCATGTACATTTTACTCTCCAGCGACTGAAAATGCTTTTTTTTTTTTTTTTTTAAAAAAAAAGACTGGCCTCCAAAACAAAGAGACATTACGAACTCATCAGATCCCCAGTGAAGCAGGCAGCTGGGTAATTACCATGTGGTTAAAAGCCTTTAAGAACATTTATTCCACTTAACACACGTCGTTTATGGAACACGTTCAAAGCGCATCACTGAAATCCCCGCAGGTGTGTCGCATTATGAAGCCATTTCGCAAAATACACCCATTTGCAAAAAGTACGGGATTTTTTTAAAATGTTCGGGAAACGGGTTCGGATATCAGATTTTAAAAAATGGTACCGTTTTTAAACGAAAGGCCCTCACGGTTTCTATTTTAGGAAATCCTATAGGTGCGATTGGGGTGCAGGCCAGTCGACCGTGGACTTTGTACTTGGTTAGAACATAAAAAAAAAAACACCTTCCTTTATGTTCTCACAACGAATGGTCCTGAAAAAAATACGTCAAAAGCAAAGAAGGCCAATAAAAAATTGCTGACTCGAAGGATTTGAATGGCGCGTCCATGCGCTTTAAGGGATGGAGATGTAAGACACTAGAACCACTGAGCACTAAATCTGCGCCGCCACTCGAGCAGGACAAGTTTTCTAGTCAGCCACGTCCTCACAAGGTTTATTTTGGGGAATTTGTTCCTCACGCTTTCAGGATTTTAAGCTTAAAACTCTATAAAGCTGCTTTATGTATGTAATGTACCATTGTAAAAATCATGTACGCCAATAAATAAACGTAAAGCTTATCGTAAAACTCCCTCCAGATCGGGATTCTAACCTGGATCAGCATCGCTCAGAGGAGAACATGCCAACCACCCCCGCCACACTCACACACGCAACCCTAGTAGAGAATTAAGCGGTAAATAATGAAAAAAAAGATAAGTTTGTTGCAGTTTGGTTCTCGTTATTAAATACATTATGGGTTCTGTAGTGTTTTGTGTCATCAGTGCTTTATAATCGCCGGACCATTAATAACACTAACAATAGAGCAATGTGAAATTATATCGTGGGCCGGATGTAATTACATCGGGGGCCGGATACGGCCCGTGGGCCTCGAGTTTGATTTTAAGCTTCAAAACTCTATAAAGCTGCTTTATGTTTGTAATGTACTATAGTAAAAACTCATGTACACCAATAAATAAACGTAAAGCTTATCTTGAGGAGGTGGTTCCAATAGATCTGTCCATTTAGGGCAGGTCCAAACCTCCAAAATGTCCAAAAAAAAGGACAAAAGAACCGAACGTGGTTGATGTACCCAAGCGGCACGTCCAAAACACCCGACCGGGACGGGGGTGTGTGTTTTTTTTGGCTATTGGGACTCAATCTGGGCGGCACGGTGGCTTAGTGGTTTAGCACGTTCTCCTCTCAGCACTAGGGATTCCCGGTTCGAATCCCCATCTGGATGGAGTTTTCATGTCCTCCCCGTGTCCGCGGGGGTTTCCTCCGGGTTCTCCGGTTTCCTCCCACAGTCCAAAAACATGGATCAAGTCAATTGAATGCTCCAAATTGCCCATATAGAGTCTGTCTGTGTATGAGGGTGTGCCCAGCGATAGATTGGCATCCTGTCCTGGGTGTATCTGCCCAGCGCCCGAAACGTTCTCCCCTGGATGGGCATGGGGAACCCCCCATCCATCCATTCAAGATAATGAATGGATGGATGGACTCAATCCATCAGACGACCTTTACTAAAGCTGCCGTGATTCTGTCCAGGTTCAGCAAAGGTTGCTCAGACACCACAATGTTTCAGCACACACACACACACACACACACACACACACACACACACACTCAGGATGATGCTTGTAAGCAAACACATCAGCATCATTTCCTTTCCCTGTGTATATAAGCCAAAAAAGAGGCATTGCTGACCAATGGGACCGAAACCCGAAAAGGCTTAATCTTATTATTAATATTTTCACACATATGTGTGTAGTGTGTGTGTGTGTGTGTGTGTGTGTGTGTAATCACACAAACTTCAAGCCATCGCATCACACGCTCTATTCAGCTCACCGCGATGCGGAAACCCGAAAAACAAAAACGAACATCCATACCACCTGCCCCATTTGTCCCGTCCGCAGACTCCATGTCCGTCAGTGCCCCCCACGCTGATGTATGTCTTACATCCCGGAAACGGGAATCAATCCTCCCGAGCAGCTTTAACAGATTTATTTCAGGTCCAGGCTTGTGAATGTGACCCCCCCCAACACACACACACACACACACACACACACACACACACTCCATCCTATGTCAGCCCTGAGCTCTCTCACCGAGTTCGAAGCGTGAAAACGCAAACGTGCAAAATATAAAGCACTTCATATAAAATCTGACCCTGACGTCGGACCAGCGATCAGACGGAAAGTTAAGAATTACACTAATACAATAAAAAACAAGCAAAATATATATAAATTAAAAAACAGGCAAAATATATATAAATTTTTTTTTTATAAAAAATAAAACCACCCCTTATATCGTGTTAAACGACTTTATCCTAAATTAATGTTTTAATTAGTGGTTTGGCATGTTCTCCTCTAAGCACTGGGGATTCCTGGTTCGAATCCCCATCTGGGTGGAGTTTCCATGTCCTCCCTGTGTCCACGTGGTTTCCCCCGGGTTCTCCGGGTTTCCTCCCACAGTCCCAAAAACATGGATCAAGGTCAATTGAATTCTCCAAATTGCCCCATATAGAGTGTGTGTGTGTGTGTGCGTATGTGCACAGTGATAGATTGCCCCCCCCTGTCCTGGGTGTATCTGCCCAGCGCCCGAGACGTTCTCCCCTGGATGGGCATGGGGAACGATACCAGGTCAATGTAAAATGATCCGGTGGGAGGGATATTATTATGTTACACCGAAGCATTCTGGATGGGGAGAACATGCAAACTCCACCCAGATCGGGATTCTAACCTGGATCAGCAGTGCTCAGAGGAGAACATGCCAACCACCCCCGCCACACTCACACACGCAACCCTAGTAGAGAATTAAGCGGTAAATAAAAAATAAAAAAAAAAAAAAAGATAAAAGTTTGGTTCTCGTTATTAAATACTGGCAAGGCAGCGGCTGCACGGCATTATGGGATCTGTAGTCTTTTGTGTCATCAGTGCTTCATAATCGGCGGACCATTAATAACACTAACAATAAAGCATAATGTGAAATTATATCGTGGGCCGGATGTAATTATACTGGGGGCCGGATACGGCCCGCGGGCCAATGATCTATAAGATTTTCAAAGATTAGACAACTTTAAACATTTACATCCTCGTTATGATTACATCTTGCTGGAAACCTCTGTACGTCATTAACACGACAGTTTGCTGTAATAATGAGCGTTCACAAACGAATGGTGCTACGGTTCTCAGGAGTGCGTCTTCTTAGTCCCTCCTGCTACTTTTCTGAGAAATGATTAGTTGTCGGAACCATTAAAAGCTTAATATGGGAGGATAATATCCGAAGGCCGCCCCTAATCGACAAGCAATCTCCCACCACTCTTTTAATATCCCTACCGCCATGTAATATAAGGCTCCCCCGGTGGCCCGGTGGCCCGGCGGCCCACGTCAGGAGTCTTAACCGGTACCTCTGTCCAGGCTCAGAGACAGAACCGGCTTTATCTGCCGGATTGATGGATGGATTGGGGATTTCGTACCACCGACGCCGTCACTTCCACTAACCGCTCAGAGATGCTGGCGATGTGTAAAGGGAAAAGCAGACAGCCAACGGTTCTGTGCGGCCTCGCCGTTGGCCAGGTGAAAGCAAGCGGTCGGCATTATGTTTACACACTGACCCGCAGTACCACCACATGCTGCCCATTACACTTTAGATCAAGTTTGAGCCTCAAGTTCAGGTTTTGTACGATTGTAAAAGATATCTCTACGTCAATAAATAAACTTAAACCTCATGGTTACAAGAATTCTGTCTGTGCAGTTCATGTCCAAACCTGCAAAATGTCCAAAAACACCAAAAACCAAGAGGATTCTCATATTTAATTTTATTTGCTAATTCAATATTATATGGGGCAATTTGGAGCATTCACTTTACCTTATGGGTGGCTTAGTGGTTGGCATGTTCTCCTCTCAGCAGCAAGGGCTCCTGGTTGGAATCCCAATCTGGGTGGAGTTTCCATGTCCTCCCCGTGTCCGTGTGGGTTCCCTCCGGGTTCTCCGGTTTCCTCCCACAGTCCAAACACATGGATCAAGGTCAACTAAATGCTCCAAATTGCCCCATATAGAGTGTGTCTGTGTGAGTGAGTGTGTGTCCAGCGATAGATTGGCGTCCTGTATCTGGGGTGTATCTGCCCAACGCCCGAAACGTTCTCCCCTGGATGGGAATGGGGAACCCCACCGTGACCCTAATAGAGGATAAAGCAGAAGACAATGGATGTTTCGAAGGAGGGCGGCATGGTGGTTTAGTGGTTTAGCATGTTCTCCTCTCAGCACTGGGGATTCCCGGTTCGAATCCCAATCTGGGTGGAGTTTCCATGTTCTCCCCGTGTCCACGTGGGTTTCCTCCGGGTTCTCCGGTTTTCTCCCACAGCCCAAAAAACATGGATCAAGGTCAATTGAATGCTCCAAATCGCCCCATATAGAGTGTGTCTGTGTGAGTGAGTGAGTGTGTGTCCAGCGATGGATTGGCACCCTGTCCTGGGTCTATCTGCCCAGCGCCCGAGATGTTCTCCCCTGGATGGGCATGAGGAACCCCCCCCCCCGCACCCCAAATATAGGATAAAGTGGGAGATAACGAATGGATGGACTTTCTCATGGGGATTCCTGGGAGAACTTCCCAAACTCTCAATTGGACGGATATTAATTGGCGTGCGCCATGACGACGTCATGTCAACAAGCCTATTTATCACGCAAACAGCACTTTATAAAGAAATGTCTTTATGAAATGTAAATCTAAGCGCCGGTCCGTCAGAATACCGTACGGGAAAAATACAAATAAATAAAACTTCAAAGTGCCTTCCGAAGTCCTTGAGAGTTGGCGTTTGAAAACGGAACGTCGGTGGGAGGTTCGTTTCTTCTCGGAACCCTGACGCCTCGCGATTGCGTGAGCGGGTAAAGAGGCCGACGTAAAGGCTTATTAATCATCTCTAAAGGCCCGGCTGAACGCGTGACCTTATCAGACGCCCTGCGTGTATTCCTCCTCTGCTGAGCCGCCACCCAGTCCACCGTTTCTTCGGTGTTTGATCTGCTGGAATAAAAGAACTCAAAGGCTGAACTCCAGTTGAAAGTCTTTAACCTTAAACCAGAGTGGGAACGTGTTACCGAAGAACGTTACCATAAGCTTGCAGATCAATGGGGGTGTTTTTTTTTTTTCACCTTCAGTGGAGGTTCAGAGTGTTCCATCATCACACCATAAACATAATGTTGCCTCGTTACAGCATCATCAATGTCTGTACGCCGATCGGCCACGGGGCCCTCACCTACACGCCAGCCATTTCATACACACATCATTTATTTCATGTTCTCAGTTCCAAGTACCGCAAAGTCGGACTTCCACAGCTCCGTTCTGTAGTCCATCTGTTTGTGGACTACAGGACGTCCTGTGTGCTCTGTTGTCTCATATTCAGGACCCCAACAGAACCAATACTAGTTAATATCTAGCTTTCAAAAACATATCTTTTAAGGTCGTTTTTTTTTTTTATTCTTAATTTAATTATATATACTATATATATATATATATATATATATATATATATATATATATAATATAAATATATATATATATATATATATATAATTTAAAAAAAAATAAAAAAGGACTTAAAAACGTTTCTTTTTAGAAATACTTACCATTCTTAATTGATTTATGGTTTTATATTGTTGTTATTTTGCTTTTTACTATGTAGCACTTTGAGATTTGTGACCAAATGTAAAGTGCTACAAATAAAATGTATTATATATATATATATATATATATATATATTTAAATAATTTATTCTAAGAGATGAGTAAGTGCCTTGTGTTTCTTGAAAGGCGCGTATAAATAAAATTCTATTATTATTATTATTATTATTATTATTATCTCTTTAGGTCAGCTTTTTCAAATTCTTAATTTAATATATGTATTTTATTTTAATTTATTATTATTATTATTCTAAGAGATGTTATTCCTGTACTCTTGCTTTTTAATTTTTATTCTTGCTTTTCTTCTTATATTGTAAGTGTTTTTTGTTTCTTGAAAGGCGTGTATAGATAAAATTCCATTATTATTATTAATATTATATAATAATTTTATTATTACAAAATTCTATTATTAATATCTCTTTAGGTCGGCTTTTTCAAATTCTTAATTTAATATATGTATTTAATAAAAAAATTTTTTTTTTTTATTATTATTCTATGTGATGTTCCTATACGCCTGCTTTTTAATTTTTTATATTTTTTTTTTTCTTTTATTGTAAGTGTTTCTTGAAAGGCATGTATAAATAAAATTCTATTATTTATTATTATTATTATTATTATTATAGTGGGGGCATTAGTCCTATCCCAGCAGTGTCACTGAGGTGTTTCAATGAAACCCCAGCAGCTCTGCAGCATTAAGGCTGGTTCTATTAGAAATCAAATTAAAATATTAAATTCAGAATAAAATATAAAATATGGTGGCTTAGTGTTTGGCATGTTCTCCTCTCAGCACTGGGGATCTGGGTTCGAATCCCGATCTGGCTGGGTTTCCTCTGGCTTCACCGGTTTCCTCCCACAGTCCGAAAACATAAATCGAACATTTAAATAAATCGAAATTGCCCCACATGCTGTAGAGTGCGAGTTTGACGCCCTGTACTTGTGATGTCACTCACAATAATTCCTTCCAAACAAATAAGGACGCAACCAACCAAACACACGGCGTCCATCTCCTGGTCAATTATTGGTAACGGATGGAACCTTGAGGTTCCCCTCATGATTACAGCGGGTACATGGATCTTCCACGGCAGACGCTTTGCCCCACGCTGAAGCCCTTTGATCCGTCGGAACTAAAGTAAGCTTCCAGCCTCGTAGGTGCTGCATCGCTGATACAGCTCCAAATTGCACGCTAAATATTTTAACAGGCTCGAGAACCGAAGAACCTCGAAAGGCAAGTCAGAAATAAAAGAAAACATTTCGCACAGATTTTCCGACTCCCTCCCTCATCCGCGAACGAGTGGTTTGAATGGCCATCATTTTGCTTATTCTGCCCCCTTTCCCCCCCCCCCGTCTTCCTTCCTTTCCTCCCGCCCACCGTATTCACCCATTTAATTGGTGTGCCGGCGTCGGGGGCCAAGCAGCTGGTCAGACTGAAGACAGATCCTGACTGAGCTCTGAACGAGGACGGGGACGGGGACGGGGACGGGGAGGGGGACAGAGGGGGGGGAATCAACGGGAAGTTCGAGGAGCGAGAGAAAAGAAATATGATGTAGGAGACAGATGGAACGAGAGCCGGCATGGCGAGAACAGAAATGAAAGACTAACGGTCATCAATCAAGTCCGCCCGCGGTCATCGTTCTCCCGTTCACCGCGGGGGCCACGGACGGAAGCCACCCGTCTCAACTCACCCTTCATTCTTGTTTTGATTCGGCACCGAGCATTCGGACAGAAACGCCAGCGCAGGGGTGATTTATTGCTTTAGAGAGAGAGTACCTGTACATAAAGACCTGATCCTTCAAAACCAACGCTCTCTGCACCGAACACCAGCGTCTTCATTCATTCATTCATTATCTCCCGCTTTATCCTCTATTAGGGTCGCGGTGGGGTTCCCCATGCCCATCCAGGGGAGAACGTCTCGGGCGCTGGGCAGATACACCCAGGACAGGACGCCAATCCATCGCTGGGCACACACTCACTCACACAGACATACTCTATATGGGGCAATTTTGAGAATTCAATTGACTTGAAAGGGCGGCACGGTGGCTTAGCATGTTCTCCTCTCAGCGCTAGGGATTCCCGGTTCGAATCCCCATCTGGGTGGAGTTTCCATGTTCTCCCCGTGTCTGCGTGGGTTTCCTCCAGGTTCTCCGGTTTCCTCCCACAGTCCAAAAACATGGATCAAGTCAATTGAGTTCTCCAAATTGCCCCATATAGAGTGTGTATGTGTGAGTGAGTGTGTGTCCAGTGATGGATTGGCGCCCTGTCCTGGGTCTATCTGCCCAGTGCGCGAGATGTTCTCCCCTAGATGGGCATGGGGAACCCCACCGCGACCCTAATAGAGGATAAAAGCGGGAAATAATGAATGAATGAATTGACTTGATCCATGTTTTTGGACTGTGGGAGGAAACGGGAGAACCCGGAGGAAACCCACGCGGACACGGGGAGAACATGGAAACTCCACCCAGATGGGGATTCAAACCGGGAATCCCTAGTGCTGAGAGGAGAACGTGCCAAACCACTAAGCCACTGTGCCACCCTTTTTTTATAATTTTTTTTATATTTTTTTTAATTAATGTTTTTTACAACAGGTATTGTGAAAAGATAGACCAATCTGAGTGGAGTTTGCGTGTTCTCCCCGTGTCCGCGTGGGTTTCCTCCGGGTTCTCCGGTTTTCTCCAACAGTCCAAAAAACATGGATCACGGTCAATTTGAATTCTCCAAATTGCCACATATAGAGTGTGTGTGTGAGTGAGTGTATGTCCAGCGTGTGTGTGCCTACCTTCTAAACGTCCTTCCACCTTCTGAACGTCCTTCCACCTTCTGAACGTCCTTCCACCTTCTGAACGTCCTTCCACCTTCTGAACGTCCTTCCACCTTCTGAACGTCCTTCCACCTTCTAAACGTCCTTCCACCTTCTAAACGTCCTTCCACCTTCTAGACATTCTTCCACCTTCTAAACGTCCTTCCACCTTCTGAACGTCCTTCCACCTTCTAAACGTCCTTCCACCTTCTAAACGTCCTTCCACCTTCTGAATGTCCTTCCACCTTCTGAATGTCCTTCCACCTTCTGAATGTCCTTCCACCTTCTGAACGTCCTTCCACCTTCTAAACATCCTTCCACCTTCTAAACGTCCTTCCACCTTCTAAACGTCCTTCCACCTTCTAAACGTCCTTCCACCTTCTGAACGTCCTTCCACCTTCTGAACGTCCTTCCACCTTCTGAACGTCCTTCCACCTTCTAAACATCCTTCCACCTTCTAAACGTCCTTCCACCTTCTAAACGTCCTTCCACCTTCTAAACGTCCTTCTACCTTCTAAAACATATTTCTGACCCGAGCTTCGGTTGCTATTTTACTTTCACGTCACATTAAAACAAAACCATGAGAATGAGACGAGGCGTGTTTAAAATAGTTTTAAATAGTGAACGTTGCTCACTTTGCGTGCTGCATTTTCACATTCGCTTAATGGAATTATCACGCGTACAATGCTGCAGACGTGTTAACAGAACACTTTTGCTCTGCCCCAAGTTCCTGTTCTGCAAATTCAAGTAGAGAAGGTGTGATATAGAATGATTATTACGCTGCACAGATACAGTGCAACCGCCTGAGAGACAAACTCAATACGAAAAAAAAAAAAAAAAAAAAAAAGAATAAATTATTTAAACCAATGACAAACATCCCTCAGATCTGCTTTACAGAATAAAGAGGAGGTTTCCGTTCGTCTGGTACACAAAACATCAACAGCTGTCCGTTGATAAGACGCTGTGGTTTCACTTTTACCAATTAATCAATACATTTTAATAAAAGTCCTTTAGCTGCTTTGAGTTAATGCACAAGGGCGTGGCGTTATTCTGAATCAATCCCATAAAGAGGTGTTATTCGTCCCCTGTGTGTAGTGGAGCACAGTTCCACCTCTTTACGTGATTTATTCACAATAATACACAACCTCGAGTGTCTTATTGCTTTAATAAAACACTTACAAACACACTATAATAAAAAAAAAAAAACAAGCAAAATCGTTAATAATCTGCTCTTCCGACATAATCTATTCCGATTTTTAAAGTAAACGGCGATCGCTGAGTAACAGGATTCCAATTTCTCTAACAATCAAACACTGCCATCTCGTGGCCAAATTACCAAATTTCTAAACCACATCAGGAAATGAATGTATTGTATATCATACATCGATACGAATGTGAAGCCCTCAGACGGGTGTGTTATCGTTAAATGATGTCATGGCTGGACGAACGGCTCAGCCAATCAGATTTAAAAACTGAAACTACCCGATGTATAAAAATATATTATGGAAAAACGTAACGCTAAGGTACAGGTCACGCAAAACCAGAACAAATAGGCTAAGGGACAGCTTTTACCCAAGAGCCATTACTATGCTGAACAATCGAAAATAATAAACTAACAACCAAACGGTGACCGTTCACTAAGAGCTAAATAAATGTGTGCAATATAAACCAAGTGCAATACGTTCTAGTGGAAATTGTGCAATACGGGAATTTCATATTGCAATACGGGAATTTCGCGGTGGGGTTCCCCATATTGTTTGAATACACCCAGGACAGGGCGCCAATCCATTGGGCATGCCTCACACAGACACACTCTATATGGGGCAATTTGGATTTTATTTTTATTTTTTTTGGATTTTGGGAGGAAACCGACACGGGGAGAACATGGAAACTCCAAATTTATTCATACAGAGGCGAACGTGCTATTATAAGCCACCGTGCCGCCCCTTATATTTTTATTTTATTTTATTTTGACTTAAATTTATTCATACAGATTATTATGTTGTTTTTTTTATTTTGTTCACGTTTCTTTCTTACTGGCACCTTTGGAGTTGCACGTAAATTTCAATGTAATGAAAATTATAACGACAATAAAGGCGATTCGGATTCGGATTCTGATTCTAATCAACTCACTTTAATAAACAGCAGTGGAAACTGTCAGGAGTTTAAATTGCTTGCACATAATAAGAGTCCAAAATGGCCAAAAGTTTGTATTCAAACAAAGGACTCTTGTGTTCTTGCCGCCATTGGGAAGTGGGGTGGGGCAAGCTAGATTGGAACCAAAACCCTGGGCTTGGATTGGCGGATTTAAAACCTAGGGCGATAATTTGTTAATGGCTTAGGCAGTTAGGGGCGGGAACTAGACTTAACGGATATATGCACAGGTAAGCACTGCGGGGTTCTCCTCTCTCACTCAGACCCGGAGGTGTTCACGGCCCCTGGACGCTGAGGGAGGCGGCCCCGCCGGTCAGCGTGAGTTACTGACCGTGTCCATGAAGTTTTCTTTGTTCTCAAAATATAAGTTGAGACGACCTTTTTGCATTGGCTCGTCCAAAAATCTAAAGATCCAACAAAACGCCGACGTTTATATCTTCAGCACGTTGGTTGGGGCACGTTCTAGAATCCTGACCAATAAGTCACCCCCTGCACTTTCTATCCACATTCTATCATAGAACACAAAGATAACACAGTGCAGTCGATGCCCCGGCCGACCGGGAGTCGCAACATGAAGAATCCTGTTAACCCCGATCACCCCGAGCCTCATTACTCTTCCCTTTAATAATCCCTCGTGTTATTTGGCACCACGGCCGACTCCGTGCACGTTCCGCCATTTGAACCAGGAACAGTTTCAGCCCCGACAACCTGCACTGCAGTGATTATGCAGCATTGGCTTCCTCCATCGGCCGACCGAACGACTAACGCTTTAAATGACTCGCAAACCAAAAGCACGCCGGAGATTTGTTCCACACTGGAGACCATGCCCATATCACACTTCACCTGCTCTGCACAGCTACCGTTCTCCAGTGTGTTCTGTTTTCACACCCGAAGCAATTGAACAGAGGGAAGGGGAAAAAAAAATATATATATATTTATATATACACACACACACCAGACCTTATTTGCTTCTTTAAATGAAGCACTCACGGAACAGTACTAGACTTCTAATCCCAGAGTTGTAGTTCCATCCAAAAAGCCCATGATAGAACCTTAAACGCTGTCATCACAGGATTTAGGGAGGCTTTTCCCCCTCCGGTCTGCCCAACCGGCTTATTGTGGATTTGGCAGCTGAATTTTTTTTTTTTTTTTTTTTTTTTACTTTAATACACATTTTACTTTCTACACATTCCATTTTGAAGATCAAACTCCGAGGTATTAAGTGTGTGTTTGATATAAAAAAAAGAGCAAAAAAAGCAGCATTTGGTGGTCGGCAGTGCCAGTCTCTGAAGGTTGGATAAGGAACCTTTTTATTTCAGGTTCCTTCTCTCCGGAGGTGGCAAAGCAATTACAGCCAAGAACAGAATTATCCTAATAGCCATTGTTTCGGTGTTTGGATGCTCTTTGCAGCCGACTGGTGCGAGTTCAGGGGTGCTGGGAAAAGCGGCCGGATGGGCTGGCTTTGTGCCGCCGTGATGAGGGATATTGGCCTGTAATTGCCTGGTCTTACTGTTAATTAAGGTTCAGCAGGAGATAAGCAGGCTTCAGCTCCCTCACCGTGTCGCAGAGCGTGGGCGAAGAAAAAAAAAGAGAATACAGATAATAAAAGACTTCCAGTCAAGCCCAGTTGGCGACTGGAGTACAAGCTCTCTCCCAAAAGTACGGGATGAAGAGAATTCTAAATGAGGTCTTGTGTGAGAGGACTCCGGCGCCCCCCCTGGCTGCACCTTCAATCAAACTCACAGAGAGGTGGACACGGAACTTAATGAACAATTACGCCGACGGTCCCCTTCAAATAGTTCTACTCAACAAACAAGACCGTAAAGTCGGTCAGCGGGGTTTTCTCAGGGTTGCTCGGGAACACACCTGTCCTCCGAATGTAACAAAAGGCGCTTATAACGATGTTCACAAATTAAAGAATTAATAAACAACAGATCTGAGAGCGTGACGTCATATCAGAGCCCTCTACCGGTCACTGGTTGTATTATGGGCACCGCCAAACTGGACATCAGCGCCCTAAATTGGATTCTGATATTATTATTTGTCACTTTTTTTTTTATGTCGTCATGGCGATGTTGATTCTCTGATTACAATATTTTGAAATCGCGATTAGTTGCAAACACGATTCATCGTCTCATCCCTACATATATATATATATCTCAAATATATTTTTTATATTTTTTACCATGTTTATTACCATGTTTATTATTTTTTAATTTAATTTTATTATTATTTCTCTTTTTTGTACTTATATTTAAAAAAATAAAAATAAATTTGTTTAGTAGTTTAGTGTTGGAACGTTTTATGTTACGTTAATGTCGCATCTTCACCCGGTGTCTGCTGCATTAAAGACAACATTTGCACCACCTCACCTTTTATAAACGTTGCTCAAATTAAACAAAACCTCAGGCCGCTTTAAAACAAATGAACAAATCGGCAAAGACACGGTTAGAAACGGGCATTTACAGTGAAATAATGGTGCAAATAAAATAACGTGGGACTTCAATGTTTACCTTTCTGTAATGACGGAGGAGATAATTGTGTTAATAAGACTGACGTCCATTGTGTGTGTGTGTTAATAAATCTCCACCTCGTATAAATCAAAACCCACCTGTCTCTCTAAAGGTCACACATACGTGTGGATATGTGATTGAGCATCGGGATTATAAGTGATCACAGCATTAGTTTGATGTTAGTCATCACACACACACACACACTGTGGGTTTGCATGTTTTGATATGCCCTATAGGAGTAGAGGAACCCGTCCCCACCCCCCGGTTCTGCTTCTCTTTTCCCCCACAGTGTGAGTGGTAGTCATTGGTGCACTGATCTCCAGTGGATCTAATGTCCTCCATCAATCACTCAGCTCATGCCTGACACACCAGCAGCCCTCTGCGCAGATATGGTGTGTGTGATGGTGTGTGTGTGTGTGTGTGTGTGTGTGTGTTTGTGCTCAATAACTTAATTTTACATTAGTGTGTAACTGAGCATGTGAGGCGGTGAACAGTGTTACATACGCAAATGCAAATGTGCTTTGAACATAGAGGCTCAAATGCAGACGTACAAACACCGCTCCTGAAATCTGACTAAAATGCAATTGTGTACGATGTGGTGCGCATGACCTGGTGCGTCGCATGACCTGGTGCGTCGCACTTGTGCGTGGCCCGGTGCATGACCTGGTGCAAGCATAACCTGGTGCATGTGCCTGGCATGTGCCTGGGGCCTGGTGTGCGGTCTAACTTATGGCCTGGTGCATGCATGACCTGGTGCATGGCCCTGGTTCATGACCCTTGTGCATGACCCAGTGTGTGACATTGTGCAAGCATGACCTATAATGCGTGACCAGGTGCATGGCCCGGTGCATGCATGAACTGATGCATGACGCTTGTGCATGGCCAGGTGCGTTGTGCGTGGCCTGGTGCATGGCCCTGGTGTATGACCCTTGTGCATGACCTGGGGCATTGCCCTTGTGCATGGCTTGGTGCATTGCCTTTGTGCGTGGCCTGGTGCATGACCCAGTGCATGGCTTGGTGCATTGCTCTTGTGCATGGCTTGGTGCATTGCTCTTGTGCATGGCTTGTTGCATGGCCCTGGTGCATGACCCTTGTGCATGGCTTGGTGCATTGCCCTTGTGCATGACCTGGTGCATGGCCCTTATGCATGGCTTGGTGCATGACCTGGAGCATGGCCCTGGTGCATAACCTGATGCATAACCTGGGGCATAACCTGGGGCATAACCCTTGTGCGTGGCCTGATGCATTGCCCTTGTGCATGGCTTGGTGCATGTCCCTGGTGCATGGCCATGATTTTATTCGAACCCTCAAACACCATAGGTCTAAAGAGTAAAATGAAATAATCATTACAATTGAATATAAGAGTACAAGTCCAACTCTACTCTCTATCATTAAAACGGTCGAACAATCAAATAATATCAACAGTCTTTGCAGAGTGGAGCTCCGTGCGTCTATGGCATTGTGATTTCTACCTAAAAACAAGACGTAAAAGCAAAATCCACGGGGAAACAATTTCCCTTTTTCAATGCCACCAATTAGTTCCCACTGAGGATCGTCACCGCCGTCAGACAGATGACGTCCCACCACCGAGAAGGTCTTCACAGGCGATGGCTCATTTAGGGTCAGATGATTGCTGCCTCTCTGGACTCCCAGCTGCTTGACCACCGACTCGAATCTGCTGAAATCACTACAGAGGATCAAAGAGCAAAGCTATTCCCTTCCCTTTAAAAGCATCCGTCTCCATCTTCTCATCAATCCCAGCTGTCCGTCCCCTTTCCCTTTTTGGGCAGATACACCCAGGACAGGACCCCCATCCATCGCCGGGCACCAATCTGAGTTAGGATTGTAATTCCACTGTCTAACAGTGGGGGGAGGTCTGGAGTCAGAATGAATACGATAAAGAAGGTACGATTATCGTCTAAGAAATAATCACGATTATATCGATTAATATGTGATAATTAACTCTACCAACAAATTACCAGAAATCAGAGGAATAATAAACGATTTATGTCTATTATTTAATTAATGTAAACATGAAAAACGCGTTATTCAACGAAAATAATTCATATTAATGCAAATTATTAATTATTTTAAATTATATTTAAATTATAAATATTTTTTACATTGCCATTTTCATTATAACACTGCAATATTACATTTTTATTTTATTTTATTATAATTTAGCTTTTTTTTACCTTATATTTAAAGTTTAAAAAAATGTAATTCTACCACTTGGGGTGAACTGAGTCTGTGAATCACAATTTCGTTTACATTCCATGTACAAAAAGTTACCTCAATGACAATAAAGTCTCCGTGAATCGAGGTTCTGATGTCGTATTTGTTCCTGGTGATATACCGTTAGTGTTTTTCATGTTCTTTCTTCTAACGACCGAAATCCAGACTCTTATACCCCAATAAATTTCCACAGAAAGGAAGAAAAACCGAACAATAATAACAAAACCACACGCAAAGAGACCCTTTTCTTTGAATTTAAATCTGAAAGGCACTCGTATCGTTACGATACATAAGGATCTGGGTAATTCTGGTTGTGTAATGCGTATATACGGTGGAACGAGATTAATAATGCAGGAAGGAGCCGAGCGTTTAATGGTTGCCGTGCGGATGGTTGCCGACCCCAGCCGCTTTAATCCCTCTCCTCCATTACTATACTTGTTTACTCTTCCTTCTTTTCGTCGCCAAGTGTTTGGCTATATTATTGTATCCCCTGGATTTCCAGTTAACAAGGCTTCTCGGGGTGTTCTCCAGCCAAATCCCCTCATTTTATTCGCCGCCACAGCGGCGGTCATGTGAAGCGGGGACCGGGTGTAATTGAAGGCTGTTCTTCGCCTCCACCCGGCCTGTGTGCACGTGGGTGTGGATGTGAATAATGTTGTCAGCTTGTGTGCAGCCGGAGTGACGGATGAGGACCCTCTCAGGTAAGCGGCTGGTGGGTGGATGTGTGGATGTGTGGTGGTGGTGGCAGTTTTTTTTTTTTTTTCCCTGACCTGAGTGTCAGTCACGATGTCTAACTGACGTCCCTTTGTCTTTTCTGGCAATGAAGCAGCTGTCTGAGGCGGACATAATGACCTCGCAGATTCCCATGACAAAGTTAAAACGTCCTACGACTGAGCAAAAAAGAAAGAAAAAAAAAAAAAAAAAAAAAAAAAAAAAAAAAAAAAAAAAAAAAAGCAAAGACACCGACTTTTAGGCATTTAATTAAAAATTCTCCGATGTAGTAATCGCAACGTTATATTCACAACCAACACACGGTTATTTAGTCAACGTCTAAATCTGATTGGCTGAGACGTTTGTCCGGCCGTGACATTATTAACAATAACACGCCCCTCTGAGCGCTTCACATTCGTATCAATGCGTGATATTCAATACATTATTTTCCACACATCCATTATCTTCCGCTTCATCCTATATTAGGGTCGCGGGCGGGCGGTCGGGGGGGAGGGTTCCCCATGCCCATCCAGGGAAGAACGTTTTGGGTGCTGGGCAGATACACCCAGGACAGGGCGCCAATCTATCGCCCACGCCGACAGACAGACAGACACACTCTATATGGGGCAATCTGTACAACACAATTGACCTTGATCCATGTTTTTGGACTGTGGGAGGTAACAGAAGAACCCGGAGGAATCCCACGTGGACACGGGGAGAACATGCAAACTCCACCCAGATTGGGAGTGCATGATGCATGGAGAACGTGCTAACCACTAAGCCACGATACATTATTTTAAATCATAAATACAGATTAATATAAACTAAACCCGTTACGACTGTGTTTATTAACGGTGTTCTGTAATTTGGCCACTAGATGGCAGTGCGGGATCTTTAGAGAAACCGGAATCCTGTTACTCAGCGATCAGCGTTCACCAATTTAACTTTTAATAAACGCATTTATGAATCCAACCTTTGTTTTTTTTATTATCGTGTGTTTGTAAGCGTTATATTAACGCTATAAGACGCTCGAGGTTGTGTATTATTGTGAATAAATCACGGGAACGGGGTGGAACCGTACAATAACGCCACACCCTCTCGCATCGTATTCAACGCATAAAATAAAAATATTATTGAAAAAATAAATAAATAAAACGTTCTGTGCGTTTATTGTTTAAATAATCAATTAAGTAATTAATTGCGGAGCCCATCAGAACGGGAAGCTTGCGTTTTCCTGGCGCAGCTTTTCTTTCTGCTGCAAAGCATTTAAACGAATAGCACACACTTTGAGATCCCGCCTTCAGACGAGTCCATCGCGGCCGAGGAATCAAACGAACCTGCACTTATCCGGCAGATAGAACGCCGAGCGGCGGGGAAAAGGCCGTGATGGCTCCGAAAATTGCAGAGCTGTCAGCGCGGCACACCCCGCCTCAGCCAATAAATAAATGTAAATATATACCGCGCGTCGCTACGGAGGCGTTCCACGCCGCGGAAACGAATCCTATTCACCTTCCGAAAGTCAGAACAAGAACGGCGGAACGGTCCACGAGTCCCGAGACCTTCACCCGCCGAGGTCGCGCCGTTCGGAACACCGTTAACGGCTCTTTTAACGGGATTCGAGCGCGTCCTATAGAAGGTTGTGATTAGACGCCGTTCTATATTCGGACCTGCGAGTTGCCGCGGCGTCGGCGGGTAAACACAACGGCGGGTTCTGGGAAACCATTATCCCGTAACGTTCTGCTGAGACATGCTTAATGGAACCTAATAGACCAATTACCCACAGGAAACGAAAGAGTTTCGGGAGTTTGAACGGGCGTCGCTCCGCATCGTAACCAGGCTCTCAGAACACTGTTGGGTTTGCCGTTACCGAAACCCGACCCGCACACCCCCCCCCCTCTGAAGAATTGGGAACAGATGTCCCCTCCATCCCCATTGGAGGACGCTGGTCCTTCTATTTTGCATGCGGTCGCATTTTTAATGGTGCGATTTTATTATGCATGTCCTCCCCGTGTCCGCGTGGGTTTCCTACATGTTCTCCGGTTTCCTCCCACAGTCCAAAAACATGGATTGAAGGTGAAGTAGGTGCTCTAAATTGCCCCATATAGTGTGTATGTGTGTGTCTATGTGAGTGAGTGTCCCCAGAGATAGATTGGCGCCCTGCATAGTGCCCGAAACGTTCTCCACTTGACGGGCACGGGGAACGTCCACCCCTCCCCTCCGCCCCCCCATGATGAGGAGTCCCCCACTGAGTCTCGCTCCTTCCAAGGTCTTGCCACTGTTGCTTCGGCCTTCTCTTTGAAGCCGCTTTGTGACGATGTACCGTTCTAAACATCCATCCATCATGTTCCGCTTTATCCTCTATTAGGGTCACTGGGGAGGGTTCCCCATGCCCATTCAGGGGAGAACGTTTCGGGCGCTGGACAGATACACCCAGGACAGGACACCAATCTATCGCTGGGCACACACTCACACACACAGACACACTCTATTTGGGGCAATTTTGGAGAACTCAATTGACCTTGATCCATGTTTTTGGACTGTGGGAGGAAACCGGAGAACCCGGAGTAAACCCACGCAGACACGGGGAGGACATGCAAACTCCACCCAGATGGGGATTCGAACCGGGAACCCCCAGCGCTGAGAGGAGAACATGCCAAACCACCAAGCCAGCGTGCCGCCACCGCGTTGCAAACAGCGACATATAAACGAATAAGCTTTGTGTGATCGCAACGTACGACTCTCACAACGACAGAAATGTTTAAGATGTGGCGTCCCGCGGCAAAAGCAACGCCACCTGCAGGCGAAACTGCGCAGAGTCAACGTTTACGAAGCTGAACCCCAGAATGCAGCGCAGACGCGCAGACGGCAAACATGTTGTGACACATCTGCAGCGCATGTCAAGCACCACTCTGCATGCTGGGTCTGCTGAAGTACATTCAGCACACTGAGAGAGTGTGTGTGTGTGTGTGAGAGAGTGTGTGTGTGAGTGTATGTGTGTGTGTGTGTGTGTAAGAGTGTGTGTGTGTGTGTGTGAGAGAGAGAGTGTGTGTTTAATGGCTGCTAACCTTCACTCACACATTTTCTAATCTTTGTTGGATTGCCACTGTGCAGACCGTGTGTTGGTTGCCATGGCGACGGCCGAACGACATCCAGCGGGCGAGCGCCGGCCGGCGGGCCGCGGAGTTAAAAACGGCACCGCCGTCTTTCCCCTTTAACCTCGTATTTAAAGCCAGGACGACATGCAGCGCCTTCGGTTTGAAGAGTGGAGAACAACAGGGACGTGTCCTCTGATCATCAGACGGTAACGATTACGAACGGCCAATCAGAGTCCGGATGCGTTCTAATTAACGGGTTTTATGATTATTTAATTAATAGTGGCCGGCGTCCCGGTTTGAACCCCAATATAGTGTAGGTGGAGTTCGCATGTTCTCCCCGTGTCTGTGTGGGATTCCTCCCACGGTCCAAAAACATGGATTCAAGGTAAATTGGCTGCCTTAAATAGTGGGGCTATTATAACCATTATATTATTATATAGGGCGGCACGGTGGCTTAGTGGTTAAGCATGTTCTCCTCTCAGCAATAGGGATTCCCGGTTCTAATCCCCATCTGGGTGGAGTTTCCATGTCCTCCCTGTGTCCGCGTGGGTTTCCTCCGGGTTCTCCGGTTTCCTCCCACAGTCCAAAAACATGGGTCAAGTCAATTGAGTTCTCTAAATTGCCCCATATAGAGTGTGTCTGTGTGAGTGAGTGTGTGTCCAGCGATAGATTGGCGTCCTGTCCTGGGTGTATCTGCACAGCGCCCGAGACGTTCTCCCCTGGATGGACATGGGGAACCCCCCCCCCACCCCGACCCTAATAGAGGATAAAGCATGAGATAATGTATGGATGGATTGTTTATTGTGATAGTGAAAAGTTACACTGCTGGGATAGGACTAAAACACCGACTAAATAACCCCTGCTCTGTGGTGGTACTACTGTGGTCCTGACCATTAGAACAGAGAACACAGACTGTAACAAGAACTACGAAGTCCATATCCACGGTAGGTGGAAATGAGAACGTGGACAAAAAAAGTGGGCGTGGCCTGACAGGACTTTAAGCAACAAACTGGAGCTACTGAATACGAAACAAAAGACACAAGGAGAACATGCAAACTCTACACAGAACGTTCCGAATGTTCTTGTACTGCCTTCCTGGGATAAGTGACAAGATATACACACACACCATCCAGGGTAGTGTGGCATTTCGATCACGATGTCCTGGGGGGGGGGGGTTCCCCATGCCCATCCAGGGATCCAGGGGAGAACGTTTCGGACGCTGGGCAGATAAACCCAGGACAGGGGGCAATCTATCGCTGGGCACACACTCACACAGACACACTCTATATGGGGCAATTTGGAGAACTCAATTGAATTGATCCATGTTTTTGGACTGTGGGAGGAAAGCGGAGAACCCGGAGGAAACCCACGCGGACACGGGGAGGACATGGAAACTCCACCCAGATGGGGATTCGAACCGGGAATCTCTAGTGCTGAGAGGAGAACATGCCAACCCACTAAGCCACCGTGCCACCGATCTAAAAGCTCCATAATGAAGTAAATAGTGCAGGTCGTGTAATTACAGGAGATCAAATCATTCAATGCCGTTCTAAATTATTGATTCGTTTGGCTAACGAGGTAAGATTTGATTTATATCATCTTCATCATCTTCATCATCATCAGCGTCCATGTGTCCACTGTAGAAGATGAAGATGCTCTTAAAGGCCGGAAAGCGCTTTCTGTGTTCTGCTTTCGTGCGACGGGGCGTCTGAAAAGCTCCTGATCACTCAGACTCGTTATCTAACGAGCCGGTTCAGGACTCAGACTCAGATTAAAGCCTCGGCGGTGCTGATACGAGGATCTTTAATAATCTCACGCCGGCATCGGTGTCTGTGGGCGTGCACCGAGTGTATATCTCTAATAACTCCACATTTAAACTCACACAGCACACAGAGCGTAAGACGAGAGAACCGCATGCAGGATCAGCCCTCGACATCACGCATTATTTGGGGCGTCGTCATGCCGACGACGACGACGACGAGGTGACGTGACTCAAAGAAACTTTTTTTTTATTATTAAAAAAAAATAATAATAATATATAATATTTATTATACATCCATCATCTTCTGTTTTATACTCTATTAGGGTCGCGGGGGGGGCGGGGGGGGTTCCCCACGCCCATCCAGGGGAGAACGTTTTGGGCGCTGGGCAGATACACCCAGGACTGGACGCCAATCTATCACTGGACACTCACTCACATACACACACACACTCTATGTGGGGCAATTTGGAGAACTCAATTGACTTGATCCATGTTTTTTGGACTGTGGGAGGAAACCGGCAAACCCGGAGGAAACCCACGCGGACACGGGGAGAACATGGAACATGGATTTGAAACCGGGAACCCCCAGCGCTGAGAGGAGAACATGCCAACCACTAAGCCACCTAATTTATTATACACAAATGCTTTAAATCAATATGATTGATTACGGGGCGGCACGACGACGACGGCTTAGTGGTTTAGCATGTTCTCCTCTCAGCGCTGGGGATTCCCAGTTCGAATCCCAATCTGGGTGGAGTTTGCATGTCCTCCCCGTGTCCGCGTGGGTTTCCTCCGGGTTCTCCGGTTTCCTCCCGCAGTCCAAAAACTGTTGTTCCTGTGAGTTTCATGAAGTTAATTATGGCATAATAATCATTTATTATTTTTTAGAGACTAAACCTGTAATCACATGACCCCCGAGGCACACACACGGCAGAGAGGACGTTCTAAAGGGGCGTCAGGACGCACGTCACCGGCGCTCGGGTCTCGCGTGGCTGGGTGGAAGACGGAAACGAGGAGTGAAGCGCCTCGTGATTGCCGCCCCGTCCCGTCGCAGACTCGGGAAGCTCGGGGGTGGGAGCGTGAGTGGCAGTTTGTCTGAAACAAAGCCATCTGTTATGGTTATGTTCTGCCGGGAGGTGGAGACGCCGACTGGAGCGCTGCGCTAATGGAATTATTCTATAATCTCGTCTGGCAGCCGAAGGGTCGCTGCCTCCTTCCTTCTCTCAGGATTCCATTTAGCTCCATTAAGAAACGTCACCTGACAGTCCTGCGGAAGGGCCGACATGCGCACATTACACTTATGGAGTTAAACAGGGCAACACACACACACACACACACACACACACACACGTATATACTTAACAGCGCACACTCTCCACTGACCATAGAGATGGACTTTGTAGTTCTAAATTACAGACTGTAGTTCATCAGACCCCTCAGCATGAGATATATATATATTAGGGCTGTCTTCAACTAAGGATTTTCATAGCCGAATCTGATTCGTCAGATTTTCCCTATAGTCGACTGATAGTTGAATCAGTTAAAATTTCACCACAAGATGGCGCTATAAGCGTGGTTTTTAAAAAATATTTTTTTTATATTTTACTTGTTTTTCTAGAGCACCGTAAATGGGATCCCCGTTCTGGACTTTTTTCCACTTCAAAGGAAAAACCTAAAACACTCAGATCAATGAGTTTTATTTGACAAAAGGCTATATATATAACGAAAACAAAGACATTTCATGTAAAAACTAATGCTTAGCAGCAGCCATGGGCGCCCCCATGTGGTCAAAATGGTACATTCGACTATGAGGTTCATAGTCGACTACGGTTCTCCGAATCGAATCGTTGAACCAGCGAATATTGCAGCTCACCCCTAATATATATATATATATATATATATATATATATATATATATATATATATATAATAAATGACCCACACATGAGGGTGTGTGTGTGTGTGTGTGTGTGTGTTGTACCAGTATATCTACACTAGATCAGATGCAGCAGTGCTGCTGGCATTTTGAAACCGAACCCAGGACCTTATTGCTTTGAGGCTGAAGCACTGATGGCTGCACCACAGTAACACACTAACAATCCACCACCCTAATAATACCTGCTCCGCTGGGGTCCGGACTACGGGATGACCGATAAAAAAAAAATAAATAAAAAAAAACAAAGAAAAAGAAAATAGACACAAATCCAATAAAAATGTACATAAATAAATTAAAACTGTCAATTTTTTGGAGCTCTTGGATCCATGATTTTGGATTGTGGGAGGACACCCACATGGACACGGGGAGAACATACCAACTCCACCTAGACTGGGATTCCAACCTGGATCCTCCGCCCTAAGAGAAGAACATGCTAACCACCCATCCCACAACAAACGACAAATTAAATTTGAGATATATTTTTTTTTTTCCCTAAAAACGGCAAAATTTTGGCAGAAGGTGCGAATTCTTAATTTAAAAAAAAGAAAAAAAACCTAATTAGGTTTAGGCGGCACGGTGGCTTAGTGGTTAGCATGTTCTCCTCTCAGCGCTGGGGAATTCCCGGTTCGAATCCCCATTTGGGTGGAGTTTCCATGTTCTCCCCGTGTCCGCGTGGGTTTCCTCCGGGTTCTCCGGTTTCCTTCCACAGTCCAAAAACATGGAGCAAGTCAATTGAGTTCTCCAAATTGCCCCATATAGAGTGTGTGTGTGAGTGAGTGTGTGCCCAGCGATGGATTGGTGCCCTGTCCTGGGTCTAACTGCCCAACGCCCGAGATGTTCTCCCCATGGAGAACCCCCCCCCCCACGACCCTAATAGAGGATAAAGCGGGAGATAATGAATGAATGAATGAATAATTGGGTTTAAGTTCTGAGAGCATCCTCGATTTAAATACCACCTCATTTTCGGCCGAGTTGGGTCCTCTCACGCTAATAATCTAATCGAGCCGACGGATCCGCGTACGTGTGGCACTAAAGAACACTTTGATTAAACGGCAAAGAGCTCGTCAGACGTCGTTTACCCTTAATTATCGGCGATCGAGCCACGAAACAAAGACAACGGCCGCGTGATCACGAGGGTTACCGACGCCGATGGAGGCCTCCGGGCCACCGAGCGCCCCTTTATTTTGGTTCGCCGTAAATTCCAGCGCCGCCGATTCTATTAAAACCAAAAAGTGGGATGAAAATCCGCCGCCGAGCCGAGCCGCGGTAACGAGCCACGGTAACGAAGCGCGGTAACGAGCCGCCCTGACGCCTGAGATTTATATTCAAAGGCTCAGCGACGTTATTTATTATTAAGTCTCTATAGTTTTACCAAAGTTGCTTCACTCCAAGTTTCTGCAGTGACTCCGTTGGCAGAAGAATAATGAGTTGGTTTTAATAACGAGTTGGTTCATTAATTAAGGGGTTTGTTTCTGTAACTAATCATCTCGCGCGCTCCTGGTTGAACAGTTGGTTTCCTGACGACTCTATAACGCTCAGTGGAGTGTGACATCATAAATCAATATATCAAAATCAATCCCTATGTTGGGCGGCTAAGTGGTTGGCATGTTCTCCTCTCAGTTCTAGGGATTTCCGGTTCGAATCCCCTTCTGGGTGGAGTTTCCATGTTCTCCCCGTGTCCACGTGGGTTTCCTCCGGGTTGTCCGGTTTCCTCCCAAAGTCCAAAAACATGGATCAAGGTCAATTGAGTTCTCCAAATTGCCCCATATAGAGTGTCTGTGTGAGTGTGTGCCCAGCGATAGATTGGTGTCCTGTCCTGGGTGTATCTGCCCAGCGCCCGAGACGTTCTCCCCTGGATGGGCATGGAGAACACCACCGCGACCCTAATAGAGGATAAAGCGGAAGATAATGAATGAATCTCTATGTTTGCAAGGCCAGCATGGTGGCTTAGTGGTTGGCATGTTCTCCTCTCATCACTGGGGATCCAGCTTTGAATCCCAATCATGGTGGAGCTGGGCACTGGACACTCACACTATATGGGGCAATTTGGAGAATTCAATTGACCTTAAATCCATGCTTTTGGACTGTGGGAGGAAACCGGAGAACCCTGAGGAAAGCCTGTATTTTGTCCTGGGAGCATCTGTGCAGCACCTGAAATGTTCTCCCTTGGATGGAGTGGAGTTTCCATGTCCTCCCAGTGTCCACGTGGGTTTCCTCCGGGTTCTCTGGTTTCCTCCCACAGTCCAAAAACATGGATCAAGGTCAATTGAGTTCTCCAAATTGCCCCATATAGAGTGTGTGTGTGAGTGAGTGTGTGTCCAGCGATAGATTGTCGTCCTGTCTTGGGTGTATCTGCCCAGCTATCAAGGGAAAATGTAGTGGGGGGGGGGGTTCCCCATACCCATCCAGGGGAGAACGTTTCGGGCGCTGGGCAGATACACCCAGGACAGGACGTTGATCTATCGCTGGGCACACACTCACTCACACAGACACACTCTATATGGGGCAATTTGGAGAACTCAATTGACTTGGTTCATGTTTTTGGACTGTGGGAGGAAACCCACATGGACACGGGGAGGACATGGAAACTCCACCCAGATGGGGATTCGAACCGGGAATCCCTAGTACTGAGAGGAGAACATGCTAAACCACTAAGCCACCATGCCGCCCTATAAAGCCGAGAATCAAATTCTGAACTAAATTAAATACAGAATTAAGTAAATGCAAGAGAGGAACGTTTAAATCTGGGGATTTCAACCAGGAGCTCCAGGAGCATGAAGAGTTCATCTTCATCATCATCATCATCATCTTCATCCCCAGGTCTCACATTTCTTTGGGAGGGTTCGAGGCCTCGGCGGCGGTACAGTAAGCGAGCCCCAGGCGGGGTGTTTGGGCGGTGAATCCATCCTGCCGCTTCGCTTCAGCATCCCGTTTCCCGAAGCGGCATCACGGAACAGACGGCTCTGCGGCCGCACATTCGTTCTTTGCACTTAACGCGGCTGCGTTCTAAATGAATATCGTTCTCTGAAAGCCTCTCGCACGGCGGCACGTACAGCACGCGCCCCGTTCTCCGAATGTAATTCTCGACTGAAGAAGACGTCTGGCCCACAGGCGATCCGGCCCCGTGTCCCGCTGTCGTCTCCGACATAATGAAAAGCAGAAATCGATAGCGGGAGGATTTATGCACTGGAAATCAAACGTCTCTCTGTCGAGCCGGCCGAGGGAATGTCTCAACTAGAACCGGGGCCTAATGGAATCGTTTAGACGGCGGTAGGTGAGAGGCGAACCGCCGAGGAACCCGGGGTGGAGGAGCAGGACCTTCCGCACAGAGGCTGGGAGTGGTCCGTTCATTCGCTTTCTGAACCGCAGGTTCGAATGAGGCCGTCAGTGGGGGCCGGGGGCCGGGAGTTCAGTGGGCTCTGTAATGTGAATGGAACACTCTGGACAGACAATACAGCATCTAAATTTACTCGACATGTAGAGTAGGCAAACATGAGGAGAACATGCAAACATTGCCGAAACATTTATTTAGGGTTGGAGGCCCTGCTCAAGAACCCACATTGGTAACTTTAATGGACCGAGTACTAAACCCACAACCTTCCAATTGAGAGTTCAACATCTTAAACACTAACCTACAAATAAATAAATATATATATTTTCATTCATTCATTATCTTCCGCTTCATCCTCTATTAGGGTTGCGGGGGGGGGGGGGGGGGGGGTTCCCCATGCCCATCCAGGGGAGAACGTTTCGGGCGCTGGGCAGATACACCCAGGACAGGACGCCAATCTATCACTGGGCACACACTCACTCACACAGGCACACTCTATATGGGGCAATTTGGAGAACTCAATTGACTTGATCCATGTTTTTGGACTGTGGGAGGAAACCGGAGAACCCGGAGGAAACCCACACGGACACGGGGAGGACATGGAAACTCCACCCAGATGGCGATTCGAACCGGGAATCCATAGTGCTGAGAGGAGAACATGCTTAACCACTAAGCCACCGTGCCGCCCTACATAATAATATAATAGTTATAATAGCCCCACTATTTAGGATAGCCAATTTACCTTGAATCCATGTTTTTGGACCGTGGGAGGAATCCCACACAGACACGGGGAGAACATGCGAACTCCACCTACACTATATTGGGATTCAAACCGGGACGCCGGCCACTATTAATTAAATAATCATAATGTTTTTGTACATGTTTTTGGACTGTGGGAGGAAACCGGAGAACCCGGAGGAAACCCACGCGGACACGGGGAGGACATGGAAACTCCACCCAGATGGGGATTCGAACCGGAGAGCGAGCATAGTCCCCCAACAAATTCCTTCATGATGTAAGTGTGGTGTTAACCACCTTAACGTTCCACCACTGCGTTGTGTTCATGTCGACTCATTCAGATCATCATCTCCTGGAGAACCGCATCGGCGTCGCGGCCTTGCAGTCCATCAGCGTTCCCGCAGAACGTTATTAAAGCCCATTAAAGCACAGTAGCCGAGACGTCGGTGCAGATGGGAACCCCTCCGCAGTAACGACGGTGCGACTGTGATCTGAAATAATTAAAATGTGATCCAGGGCCCCGGATTCCGTTCAAGGAGATTGAACTGCACTTCAGATTGAACCCAAAGCCACCGAGCAGACATCTCCACGGCAACGGGATGGCTAATTACAACAAGCTCTGGTAACAGATTGACCGTTGATGTGCAGGCCACTAAAGAGCACCGGCGGCACAGGAACACCGCGCCGTTGGAACCAGAGGACCTGAGTTGCCACCTGAAGGTCCTGGGTTCTATTCCCGGTCCCAGCAAGTGCTCTGGGGGACGCACCATTGGGCAAGGCACCTAAACACAATTGCTCTTGGGTCCCGGGAATTATAATTTATAGTATTTAATTTATATATTATATTTAGAGTTGTATATTCTATGTTATATATATTTATATAGTTGTATATTGTTTAATTAATATATATTAGTGGTTGGCTTAGTGGTTGGCATGTTCTCCTCTCAGCGCTAGGGATTCCCGGTTCGAATCCCCATCTGGTGGAGTTTCCATGTCCTCCCCTTGTCCGTGTGGGTTTCCTCCGGG
>JAFMOC010000353.1:0-42500 GCA_019802505.1 Corydoras sp. C115 | reverse complement strand
TTCTCCAATTTGCCCCATATAGAGTGTGTGTGTGTGAGTGAGAGTGTGCCCAGCGATGGATTGGCGCCCTGTCCTGGGTGTATCTGCCCAGCGCCCGAAACGTTCTCCCCTGGATGGAGATGAACATGGGGACCCCCCCGCGACCCTAATAGAGGATAAAGAATAAAGATAAGAAACGAGCGAACGAATGAAATTAAAAACTACGTCTGAAGCTGGAAATCCCATCGTCCGAAGCGACCTCGTACCCCGTGGAACTGAAGCGACCTCGTACCCCGTGGAACTGAAGCGACCTCGTACCCCGTGGAACTGAAAGCGACCTCGAAGCCGTCGCTTCACCAAGCGTGCGAAGAAAAGCGCGTGAATTCGTTGGAACTCGGACCAAAAATGGGTTAACTTGCAATTATAATGTCTCGTGGAAGCACTTAAGCCCTCGGTGGGTTCAGGGATGATTACACAAGATTAGGCTGGAGACCACCGTGGGCGACCGTTCATTATATTTAAATCCATCTTCACACCGGTGACATTAGTGTGACATTTATGTATTGGAACTCCTTTTCCGCTTTATTAATGTCTAATAGATCACGGTGAGAGCCAAGTGTCGGGATTTTGAAATAAAGGCGTTTTTTTTTTTTTTTTTTTTTTTTTTTTTAATATAGGAAATAAAAGGCGCGTGGCCTTTTGGTTATTTTCGACCCGGCGAGGTTCCGATCGCAGCGGGGGTGGGTTTGTGGGTAAAGGGGTTTCGGCGGTGCCAGCATCCTGTGGCTCTAATCATATTGACAGCACACAGCGTGCAGGAAGCACAGGAGTCAACCGCCGCCTTTCTGAGAAGTGCGCCTTCCCCACCCGGCTCTCCGACCGGTTCTAATTCGGCTCAGCTGTGGCCATCACCATGGACGGGGTGATTACATCACCAGCGTGTTTATCCCCCGATAGAAGAACAAAAACATGCTGCACTGAATGTTCTCCATACATCTGAAGACATCCAGATGTTGAGGGTTAGACCTTTAAAAAGTCACGATAAAAAGGCAGTGGAGCTCCATCCATCCATTATCTTCAGCTTTATCCTCTATTAGGGTCGTGGGGGGGGGGGGGTTCCCCATGTCCATCCAGGGGAGAACGTTTCAGGTGCTGGGCAGATACACCCAGGACAGGACGCCAATCTATCGCTGGACACACACTCACTCACACAGACACACTCTATATGGGGCAATTTGGAGCATTCACTTTACCTTGGTCCATGTTTTTGGACTGTGGGAGGAAAGCGGAGAACCCGGAGGAAACCCACGCGGACACGGGGAGGACATGGAAACTCCACCCAGATGGGAATTCGAGGTGGAGCTCTAACTAATCAAATTTTAATCCATCCATATATTATCTTCTTCACTTCATCCTCTATTAGGTTCGTGGGGGGGGGGGTTCCCCATGCCCATCCAGGGGAGAACGTTTCGGGCGCTGGGCAGATGGGTGCCAATCTATCACTGGGCACACACTGCCTTACACTCTATATGGGGCAATTTAAAGCATTCACTTCACTTTGGTCCATGTTTTTGGACTGTGGGAGGAAACCGGAGAACCCGGGACACGGGGAGGACATGGAAACTCCACCCAGATTGGGATTCGAAGCGGGAATCCCCCCAGCGCTGAGAGGAGAACATGCCAACATTGCCCTAAGCCAATTTGGACATATCTCAGACGAATTTATGACCTTTATGGGGTTTATGGGGGGGGGGGGTTCCCCATGCCCATCCAGGGGAGAACGTTTCGGGCGCTGGGCAGATAGGTGCCAATCTATCACTGGGCACAGACTCCCTTACACTCTACATGGGGCAATTTAGAGCATTCACTTTACCTTGGTCCATGTTCTTGGACTGCGGGAGGAAACCGGAGAACCCGGGACACGGGGAGGACATGGAAACTCCACCCAGATGGAGATTCAAGGTGGAGCTCTAACTAATTAAATTTTAATCCATCCATATATTATCTTCCACTTTATCCTCTACTAAGGTCGCAGGGGGGGGGTCCAGGGAGAACGTTTCGGGCGCTGGGCAGATGGGTGCCAATCCATCACTGGGCACACACTGCCTTACACTCTATATGGGGCAATTTAGAGCATTCACTTCACTTTGGTCAATGTTTTTGGACTGCGGGAGGAAACCGGAGAACCCGGGACACGGGGAGGACATGGAAACTCCTGAGAGGAGAACATGCCAACATTGCCCTAAGCCAATTTGGACATATCGCAGAGGAATTTGTGACCTTTATTTGATATAATTAATCGTATCGTCACTAACGACGTTCAGCTGAATCCAAACCGTCGCACCTTTAACGACCTGGACGCCGATTCGGCGGAATATCTCACCGAGCCGGACGACATCTCACGGCGGGTCGGTCTGAGATACACGGATCCTGCCGGGTGAAGCAAGTTGTGACAACCTTCCCCCTCCCAACCCCCCCACCCCCCGCTGGGCTGCACAGTCGGGGCTATTAGACAGGTGCGTGTAGGGAGGGCATGGGGTATTGCTCTTTACCATCGGAGCATGCGGCGGCCGGCGGTTAGGTGCCGCTGACTGACGGCCGAGAGATTGAGCAGGAAACCTCCAGGCCCCACGCCTCATTCCAGCACGCCGGGCGCTGCCAATCACACCGACCCACTCGGCTCGCCGAGTCGCCCCGTTCCGCCGGCCGCCTGTCCGAGCGAGATATGCAAACGCACGAGACGGGGACGTCAGGAAAAGGAGCCGAGTCTAAATACGCCCCCGCTTGTTTGATCCGCCGCCAAGGAGTCGCCAAGACTAAACTCCCACCGGTGTCGGACATCTCGACCCGCCGACGGTCGCGGCCACACTCCGCTTCCTATTTTTTTATTTTATTTTTTATATTATTTATTTCTTGAATTGCACATGGTGCCCGTTTACGGAGCGGGCGCCTTTTCTATAACGGTTTTTTAGTGTGCGGGCGGCGTGGTGGCGTCGCTAATGGGCCTGTCGTCGCATCGCAGCTGTCCTTCAGCGAGAGGTTACGCCGCCACCGGCTCGCTCTTGTTCTGACATGGTAATTACCCGCCGCTGGAATAAACGCCCGGATCGAACGGCGTCTGGGGGAACGGGGCCCGATTTCTTAACAACGCCGGCGCCGCGTAATGCGTCTGAGGGCCGCCATTTCACAGGCGCGATGGCTTATTGTTCGAATACCACGAATAAGACGCCTGACGGTGGGATCGCAGTCTCAGTGATGGAGGTTCACCTGAGGACGTCGGCGGACCCAACCAAATAATTAAAAAATAATTTATTAATTAATTAAATTAATTAAAAAAAAATAATTTAAAAAAAACAGTTTATTCATCCATCATCTTCCGCTCACTCCTTTATTGGGGTCATGGGGGGGGGGGGGTACCCCATGCCCATGGGCGCTGGGCAGATGCACCCAGGACAGGGGGGGGGGGGGGCAATCTATCACTGGACACACACTCACTCACACAGACACTATATATGGGGCAATATAGAGCATTCAAATTTACCTTGGATCCACATTTTTGGAACCCGGAGGAAGCCCACGTGGACACGGCACGGGGAGGACATGAAAACTCCACCCAGATTGTTATTCGAACCGGGAATCCCTAGCACTGAGAGGAGAACATGCTAAACCACTTAACCGCCGTGCCGCCCCAATTTTGATTTACTATATTGTTTGTTTATGGGGTGGCACGGTGGCTTAGTGGTTTAGCATGTTCTCCTCTCAGCACTAGGGATTCCCGGTTCGAATCCCCATCTGGGTGGAGTTTCCATGTTCTGTCCGCGTGGGTTTCCTCCTGGTTCTCCGGTTTCCTCCCACAGTCCAAAAACATGGATCAAGGTCAATTGAATTCTCTAAATTGCCCCATATAGAGTGTGTGTCCAGCGATGGATTGGCGTCCTGTCCTGGGTGTATCTGCCCAGCACCTGAGACGTTCTCCCCTGGATGGGCATGGGGAAATCCCCCCCCCCCAAGTATGTTTCAGCATTTTTAAATGTACTATATTAATTAAATTGCTAGGGTGGCACGGTGGCTTAGTGGTTTAGCATGTTCCCCTCTCAGCGCTAGGGTTTCCCAGTTCGAATCCCCATCTGGTTGGAGTTTCCATGTTCTCCCCGTGACGGCGTGGGTTTCCTCCGGGTTCTCCGGTTTCCTCCCACAGTCCAAAAACATGGATCAAGGTCAATTGAATTCTCTAAATTGCCCCATATAGAGTGTGTGTGTGAGTGAGTGTGTGCCCAGCGATAGATTGGCGTCCTGTCCTGGGTGTATCTGCCCAGCGCCCGAAACGTTCTCCCCTGGATGGGACATGGGGAACCCCCCCCCAGTATATTTCAGGATGAGGAGTAAAACCAAAGAGGCACAAGGAAAGAGGCGCGCAACGAGGATTGTGGGGGAAAAAAAAGGGGTTTAAATGAGGAACTAGGCCACGCTAAATAAAACGATGAGGCAGCAGGTCTGACCCCCGTCCTGCTTACGGAGGTAATATTGCTGCCGTCTTGGGCGGAGGAGACACAGCTCTTATAAATAAAGACGTACCGTACCGAGGTGCGGACAAGATCCGTCGACCGCAGTCGGATTTCTGGGTCAAACAAAGCGGAACCACGGGCCGAACGGTTCCGCCGATTCACCGAAACGAGGCTGAAGACGTTTCACGTCGGCAACGCCTCCCGAGCGCAAAGAAAAAAAATCTGAAATAAATAAATCAAAACGGCAGCCGGCGTTCAGACGGGCCGCGACGCGACGGCTCGCGTAATAACCCTGTCACTCCGGTTAGGAATCATGACGGGATAAAGACGCAGAACGTTCCCACTCAGCGGCGCGGCTCCTATAAATAACTCCAAACCGTTTCCACGCCGCGGAGGCTTACGAGGGAATTCTACAGCGTTGTACTTTACGTCCCGTCCGCTTTAGACCGGAACGCCTTTGGAAAGGTTGCCCTCCCTGGAGGATACACCCCGAACGGAGAGCTTTCTGAGGATTCGGGGCTTTGGATTCATCAAACAAACGCTCACCTGCTCACGGAGGTGAAGGACGGGGGAACCTACCAACTGGGAACCAATGTGGGAGCAGCAAGAGGGACGGGGCAACTGTCGGAGGTCTGAAGAAAGGCCAGAAGAAAATGGGGGGGGGGGTATTTTGAGCTCTGAAGGTTGGGGGGTTCAAACACCAAGTCCACCAAAAAATCCCATGTGGAACCTCAAACGAGGTCTGTGAGACACTCGTTAGTCCATCCATCCATTATCTTCCGCTTTATCCTCTATTAGGGTCACGGGGGGTGGGGTTCCCCATCCCCAACCAGGGGAGAACGTTTCGGGCGCTGGGCAGATACACCCAGGACAGGGCGCCAATCCATCGCTGGACACACACTCACTCACACAGACACACTATATGGGGCAATTTGGAGAACTCAATTGACTTGATCCATGTTTTTGGACTGTGGGAGGAAACCGGAGAACCCGGAGGAAACCCACGTGGACACGGGGAGGACATGGAAACTCCACCCAGATGGGGATTCGAACCTGGACCCCAGCGCTGAGAGGAGAACATGCTAAACCACTAAGCCACCGTGCCGCCCCACAAATATAGTAAATTATAAATTTGGGGGGTTGGTGGTTTAGTGGTTTGGCATGTTCTCCTCTCAGCGCTGGGGATTCCAGGTTCGAATCCCAATCTGGGTGGAGTTTGCATGTTCTCCCCGTGTCCGCGTGGGCTTCCTCCCACAGTCCAAAAACATGGATCCAAGGTCAATTGAATGCTCTAAATTGCCCCATATAGAGTGTGAATGAGTGAGTGATAGGTTGGCGTCCTGTCCTGGGTGTATCTGCCCAGCGCCCGAGACGTTCTCCCCTGGATGGGCATGGGGAACCCCCCCCCCCACGACCCTAATAGGGAATTAAGCGTTAGGTAAGGTATGGATTTCTTACCGCTCACAATAAATGAAATGCAGCATGGTGTTCTCTGATCTCGGGAACGAAGCGGAGCATGTTCTGGAGTTCGGGGGAGTCGTGCAGACTGACTGACTCATCCAGGTCCCTCGGCGTGCAGGGTTCGAAATAAAGTCGGCGTTAGTCATCCGAACAGCGCCGCGAAGTCGTTACACAAACACTAACGGGGTTATTTTAAAGACGACCGCGCAGGAGGAGAGAACCGGCGGAACCGCACCATCTTACGGATTTTTGCACAGTGTGGGGGTTAGAGGATCAACATCGCTGAATCATGGGCTCGGGCGCTGGGCAGATACCCCCAGGACAGGACGCCAATCCATCACTGAACACACACACACTATATGGGGCAATTTAGAGCATCTAATGTATCCTGAATCCATGTTTTTGGACGTGAAACCGGAGAACCCAGAGGAAACCCACGCGGACACGGGGAGGACATGCAAACTCTACCCACCGAATGGGCTCGGTGTTTGTAAAACGTTCGGACATCACCTTTAAGTACGATACAATAAAACAGCATACACACCGGAACATTAATTAATTCATTATCTTCTAATTTATCCTCTATTAGGGTCGGGGGGGGGGGGGGGTTCCCCATGCCCCCAGGACAGGACGCCAATCCATCACTGGACACACACACACACTATATGGGGCAATTTAGAGCATCTAATGTATCCTGAATACATGTTTTTGGACTTGAAACGGGAGAACCCGGAGGAAACCCACGCGGACACGGGGAGGACGTGCAAACTCTACCCACCGAATCATGGGCTCGGTGTTTGGAAAACGTTCGAACATCACCTTTAAGTACAATATAATAAAACAGCATACACAACGGAACATCATCTGATTTATCCTCTATTAGGGTCGGGGGAGGGGGGGGTTCCCCATGCCTGTCCAGGGGAGAACGTTTCGGGTGCTGGGCAGATACACCCAGGACAGGACACCAATCCATCACTGGACAGACACACTATATGGGGCAATTTAGAGCATCTAATGTGTCCTGAAGCCATGTTTTTGGACTTGAAACCGGAGAACCCGGAGGAAACCCACGCGGACACGAGGAGGACATGCAAACTCTACCCACATCAGGATTCAAACCTGGATCCCCATCGCTGAGAGGAGAACATGCCAACCACTAAACCACCGTGCCGCCCCCATTAAAACTTTGTAGATTGTTATTCAAATGTAGGGTGAGGTGGCTTAGTGGTTGGCATGTTCTCCTCCTCTCAGCTCTGGTGGATCCATATTCAATTCCCTATCTGCATAAAGTTTGCATGTTCTCCCTATGCCCCGTATGTTTCTTACGGGTTCTCCGGTTTCCTCCCACAGTCCCAAAATATGGATTCAAGCTAAAGTGAATGCTCCAAATTGCCCCATATAGTGTGTATATGTGAGTGAGTGTGTGCCCATCGATGGATTGGCGTTCTGTCCTGGGTGTACCTGCCCAGCGCCTGAGACGTTCTCCAACTGGATGGGCATGGGGAACCCCCCCATTATGTTTCAGTATTTTGAAATTTACTATATTAATTAAATTGCTATACGTTGACAATAACCCCCCCCCCCCCCCGTAGTCGTAATGAATACTCATGTCTAATTTAGTCCTCTAGTCTTATGTTCTGAAGAGAGACCTGAACTCAACTCCAATAATAGATTTAATAAATAAAATAATATTAAAAAATAATAATAAAAATAAATAAATAAAAAAAATTCCACCATTGGCACCAAAAAAATTCAATAAAAATGTCACCTACACTTTAAAATACTGTGGAAATCTTTATAGAAGAGTCAGGGCTTTAAAGAGACCCACCGTCAACGCATCTCAAGGCAGACATGTGCGGTGGGTCTGTACATTAATTAAAAAATTAAACTAAATTAAAAACAACCGCAATAAAAAAATATATATATATTTTCATACGGCGCCCAGATTAGTGTTGCCTTTGCACGGCCGAGAAAATGATATTAATTAAAATCCCCACATACTGTACGTTAAGATTACGAACTAATTACTCAGCAGAGTGAATAAATATTCACGCGCCGCTTTCCCGAGGGCAGTAGCCGGTAATCATCAACATATAATAAAGCATATTGATTGATACGAGGCCGGATGTTCTGTAAACATTCTCCCCGTTAGCTCCGCTTGCTGCAGCATGATTACTGGTTGCGGTTGTGCGATGGCAGGACCCCTGCAGTTTTATTACAGAACGGATCCAGAACCGTAGAATCAACAGTGCATTAAAACCAGCGCCGGACAGCATCATCCTTATTACCGTCGCAAATCATAATGGACTTATCACGCTCCTTCGTTTCCTAAACAGATTATCCTAATAAGGGCTGGGGGAGGAGCTAAAGAATACCCTAATGCTTACTCAGCAAAAAAAAAAAAAAAAAAAAAAACGGAGGGAGGGGAATGTAACGACTATCAATCGATCACGGCATCTCGGTCCTCACAAGACAAGAAATACCATTCATTCGTTCATTATCTCCCGCTTTATCCTCTATTAGGGTCACGGGGGGTTCCCCATGCCCATCCAGGGGGGAACGTTTTGGCCGCTGGGCAGATACACCCAGGACAGGGCGCCAATCTATCGCTGGACACACACTCACTCACACTCTATATGGGGCAATTTGGAGAATTCAATTGGCTTGATCCATGTTTTTTGGACTGTGGGAGGAAACCGGAGAACCCGGAGGAAACCCACGTGGACAAAGGGAGGACATGGAAACTCCACCCAGATTCTGAGAGGAGAATGTGGTGGCCACTACGCCACCAGGCTGTCCAACGGTCATCTTCATGAATATTTAATTATTAATTCATCCATTATCTTCCGCTTTATCCTCTATTAGGGTCGCGACGGGGGGGGGGGTTCCCCATGCCCATCCAGGGGAGAACGTTTCGGCTGCTTAGGACAGGACGTCAATCCATCGCTGGGCACACACTCACTCACACAGACACAATCTATATGGGGCAATTTGGAGAGTTCAAATCGACCTTGATCCATGATTTTGGGAGGAAACCGGCGAACCCGGAGGAAGCCCACGCGGACACGGGGAGGATATGGAAACTCCACCCAGATGCTGAGAGGAGAATGTGGTGGCCACTACGCCACCAGACTGTCCAACGGTCATCTTCATGAATATTTAATTATTAATTCATCCATTATCTTCCACTTTATCCTCTATTAGGGTCGCGACGGGGGGGGGGGGGGGGGGGGGGTGTTTGTTTGTTGTGTGGGTCGTGTTGGTTGTTTTTTTTTTGTTTTTTTGTGTGTTTGTTTTTTTTTTTTTGTGGGGGGGGTGGGGTGTTGGCATTACGGCTCCTTAGGACAGGACACCAATCCATCGCTGGGCACACACTCACTCACACAGACACAATCTATATGGGGCAATTTGGAGAATTCAAAATCGACCTTGATCCATGATTTTGGGAGGAAACCGGAGAACCCGGAGGAAGCCCACGCGAACACGGGGAGGATATGGAAACTCCACCCAGATAGGATTCGAACCGGGAATCCCTAGTGCTGAGAGGAGAACATGCCAAACCACTAAGCCACCGTGCCGCCCTCAAGAAATACCAATTAAATGAATACATAGTGCTTATACATAGTGATAAATAAAGGAAGAACCTCCGCCGCCGTGTTTTAAAATGAGATTGGGCGAGGTTGCCCTCACGGCATTGCGGTTCCCCCCCGGGTCGCCCATGAAAAGGAACAGGGTTTGGGTTCCGCACGTCAGGTCGTGATGTTCGCAGATGGTTCCTCATACCCGCCGCAGACTCCTTCAGTGAAATGTAATGCGGTGACGTGGGCTGTTTGACACGGTGCATTGTGCTTTTAAAGGCAACCTCACCCCCCCCCCCCCCCCATCACCCCCCCACACCCCCCCCCCCCCGCTGATTGTACCCCGCCAAAAAAACAAAAAAAATAAAGCAATGATGCAACAGCGTTGTAACGTTTAACTGTCAGTGGTTTTTTATTGTTTACGGGATTGAATTTCTTATTTCGCTTATGATTGATTCATCACCTCGCCTAAATCGCTCTTCATAGACGTTCTATTGGTTTTGACTTTCCAACGCCACGCGGAACGTATCGGGTATTGATTGTTCGATCGCAACATCGGAACTTGATCAGCAGCCAACGGAACCTTTTTTTAAAAATTATTTTTACGAAGCTATGAATACGAATGATTCATTCATTCATTATCTCCCGCTTTAACCTCTATTAGGGTCGCGGTGGGGGGTTCCCCATGCCCATCCAGGGAAGAACGTTTCGGGCGCTGGGCAGATACACCCAGGACAGGGCGCCAATCCATCGCTGGGCACACACTCGCTCACACAGACACACTCTATATGGGGCAATTTGGAGAACTCAAATGACTTGATCCATGTTTTTGGACTGTGGGCGGAAACCGGAGAACCTGGAGGAAACCCACGCGGATACGGGGAGAACATGGAAACTCCACCCAGATTGGGATTCGAACCGGGAATCTCTAGCGCTGAGAGGAGAACATGCTAAACCACTAAGTAACCGTGCCGCCCTAGCAATTTAATTGATATGGTAAATTTATCCAGGAGAGAACGTTTTGGGCGCTGGGCAGACACACCCAGGACAGGGCGCCAATCCATCACTGGGCACACACTCACACACACACTATATGGGGCAATTTGGAGAATTCAATTGACTTGATCCATGTTTTTGGACTGTGGGAGGAAACCGGAGAACCCGGAGGAAGCCCACGCGGACACGGGGAGAACATGGAAACTCCACCCAGATCGGGATTCGAACCGGGAATCCCTAGAGCTGAGAGGAGAACATGCCAAACCACTAAGCCACCGTGCTGCAGTTGAAGCTAATATAGGGGTAATAATAATAATAATAATAATAATAATAAACAATAATAATAATAATGCTATTTTATCCAATCAGATGACCAGATTGAGTCTATAACATTTTTAATGAGTTAGTTTACGCCCCATCACCAGGCTCTATATGATAAAAGTCCCGATATCCCTCCTCCCTCTTTTCTTTTGTAGCTTCTCCTAAGTGCCGGGAATCATTTCGTATTGATGAACCGTTTGGTTCGGATTAGAGGAGACAATTTGTTCTGCTAAGTAAAAAAACATGACTTAGGCATTAATTATTCATTGAACATTTTATTTTGCGCGTGGCGAGCCTCTCGCTGAGCGGGCTGTCCGTGTCCGTTCGACTGAAGCGCACTGTTGCACACTGCTGGCTCTGCGCCGTTAAATCCGATGTATTCCGTGGTATTTCGCTTTCGTACGCAACGCGAACCGAGACGTGAGCGGATTTCAGAATGCCTCCCGCTTACAGATACACCGTCAGCTGGTTTGTCGTGTTGATGTACCTTCAAGGTCTGCGCAAATATCATTTAGCAACGCGGTACGAGGGGGCGTGGCATTATTCTGAATAACTCACATAAAGGCGTAGCAGAGTATAGCTCCACCTCTTTATGTGATTTATTCACAATAATACACAACCTCGAGTGTCTTATTGCTTTTATGAAAACCCAAAAACACTATAATCAAAAAAAAAAAATTATAATAAAATAAAAATGTGTTTATTAAAAGCAAAATCGTTACTTATCTGCTCTTCCGCAACGTAATCTAGTTCGGTTTTTTTAAAGTGAACGCTGATCGCTCAGTAGCAAGATACCGGTTTCTACAATAACCATCATGAACTGCCATCTATTGGCCAAATTTCAGAACACAGTTTATAGAAACAGCATAATGGGGTTTAGTGCTCAATGTGGTTTATATTAATTTGTATTTTATGATTTGTAAAAAAATCGATTGTTTTTTACGCAATTATACGAATGTAACACTCAGTGGTGTGTGTGTTATTGTTAATGATGTCACAGCTGGACAAACGGCTCAGCCAATCAGATTTAAGGAGCGAAAGGAAGGATATTGGAATATCAGAAAGATTAAAAAAAAAAAACTAATAAAAAAATTATATATGCAAATCGTTATGGTTTTGATTTTAACTCGTTTTCACGGAACTAGGCTCTATACCACCACCTAGTGTCCTACGATTTAGACGTCATAGCGGGCAGTAAGCCGGTAAAGGCAGGGCAGCGAGAAGATCCGGACAGGTTGACCAATCACGGACTTGGAACCGAGTGCTAGAAAAGTCTTTGATCAAACGTGATTTTTAAAAGTCGCTGGCTCGTAAAATGCGTAAAGACCGAGGAGATTGTCCCGAACGCCGGGGTGGAAGGCGGCGGCGAGAGGACCGGGATAAAGACACACTTAACGAGAGGACGGCGACAGTCCGGGTTCGATGTGGCGTCTTAATGGTTTGCTGATTGCGGTGCTGTTACCAGCCGTCACCGGGTAATTGCAGTCGGGGTATATTACACTTCAAAAAAAAAAAAAAAATTGCCCACACAGAGAGAGAGAGAGAGAGAGAGAGAAAAAAAGAGAGAGAGAGCGAGAGAGGATCGATTCTTTTACTTTTTTTTGATGGGGACAAAAAAAAAATGTCCCCAACGTTATCCATCGGCATCCCGCGATCGTCGTTTTATCGGCTCGGCCGCCGGGCCCCCGTCACAGGGCCCCGTTCACGTGCCAAGTGCACGCCGATCACGTTCCAGCATAGGGTTCCGACGCTGAAGAGAAAGGAACGTTGTAGAAAAAATAAATAAATAAATAAAGGCCACCCTCGTTCCCACCCGGGCTGATTTATCTGGTATATGTGCATGAAGAGGGTCTGGGTTGCCTGGCGACAGGGTTGCCTGGGAGCGAGGCTTTAATGAACAGTCACGGTGTAGGGGCACTCTCTATCTCCAAGATTCACCACAGTCCGAGCCGCCATCGCAGCCGCCGAGAGGAAAAATAATAAAAAAATCATAAAAAATGGCCGCCGTCAGGGTTCACTGACGATCTGCGAGCACGGAACGCAATTAAAAGCACTCGCATTGGAACTCCGAAGACAAACAGGTGACGGCTCGGATCGGCCCAATTTAAAAAGTCGCTCCCCGAAACCCGTCTGTTTGGAATGGCTTTTAAAACGGGACTGATGCTGCATTTTAATCTTGTGTTTCTTTTTTTTTTTTTTTTTTTTTTTTTTTTTTTTTTTTTTTTTTTAGAAACGGCATCGATGTTACTATTGATGTTTTACGTGTTTCTATTATTTTATTAATGTTATATTTTTTATTGGTTGTAAAGTGTCTTTGAGGTCCCAGAAAAGCGCTATATAAATAAAATGTATTATTATTATTATTATTATTACATCAGTTCTCAACTCCTCGACTTAAAATACAAAAAAAAAAAAATTTAAATAAAAAAATTTAAAAATTTAAATAATACCTTGACATCTTCAACTGTCTAATCATGTGACTAAAACCCTCAGCCTATCCCGGCTCGATTATTATAATGCATTATGTGTCGGTCTCCCAGCTCGCACCATCAACTGATTCTAAACTCTGCAGCCTGAATCGTGTTCAACCACCCAAGTGAATCATGTGGCGCCACCAATCCTCTCCTCTTTCATTGGCTCCCTCTAGCTGCTGCATTCAGTACAAGACACTGACTCTAATCTACAGGACGATCTCTGGATCTGGCCCCTCTGACCTTCACTCTGTATTTTTAAAATGCACTCCGACCCGATCACGGATTTTCCGGCATCACTGATCTGTATTGTCGTCATTTGAAAGTCTGTTTAATGTATATTAAACGTATATAAACATATGTACAAACGTCCAGTTCACAGGACAGAAGTGTGTCTTCCGTGCAGCTCACCAGTTCATCACTGTGTTCCCCCTGACAAAAAAAAAAAAAAAAAAAATGTAATTCAGTCCACGGGGACGCGATAGGAACAAACGAACCTCGTCCTCAAAACAGTAACCTGAGGCGAGCGCTGAACTCAGATCACCGGTTGAGGCATCTGCTTCGTTAGGAACAGAATTCCATTCTTCACTTTAATTTACCTCCGAGGTTTTTATAGGTTACACTGTTTTCTGCAGTTTGGCACGAAACTAATGACTCATGAAAGTTCCAACTGCACTCACTGAGGAATTATAAACTAAATAAATGTGTTTCTCTGTGTAGTTTAAAAAAAAAACATTACAGAAGAACATTCTGATATCAATTAACATTAACAGAAGTAGAATAGATAATTAACAAAAAGCAGTAAAATTCATTTATTCATTAATTCTTCCACTTTATCCTCTACTAGGGTCACGGGAGGGAGGGTGGGTTCCCCATGCCCATCCAGTGGAGAACATTTCGGGCGCTGGGCAGATACACCCAGGACAGGACGCCAATCTATTGCTGGACACACTCACTCACACTATATGGGGCAATTTGGAGCATTTCACTTTACCTTGAAAACATGTTTTTGGCCTGTGGGAAGAAACCAGAGCACACCCACACAAACACGGGGAGAACATGCAAACTCCACCAAGATTGGGATTCGAACCTGGATGCCCAGCACTGAGAGGAGAACATGCCAACCTCTAATCCACCCCACAGTACAATTAAACTATGTTTTTTTTTAATACAAAAAAACCCGGAGGAAACCCACAGGGGATACGGGGAGAACATGCAAACTCCACCAAGATTGGGATTCGAACCTGGAAGCCCAGCACTGAGAGGAGAACATGCCAACCACTAATCCACCGTGCCACCCCCCAGTAAAATTAAACCATGTTTTTTTTTTTTTATACAAAAAAACCCCAGAGGATACCCATGCGGACACAGGGAGAACATGCAAACTCCACCCAGATTGGGATTCGAACCTGGATGCCCAGCGCTGAGAGGAGAACATGCCAAACACTAAGCCACCCTTATCATTAGGCCATTTTTGCAGACATTAATATCCAAATGCATGTGGAAGTTTCCAACTAGTTGGCGCCCTGGAGCAATGAGGGTTGCTCATTAATTGGGGGGGGGGGTCCCCATGCCCACCCAGGGGAGAACGTTTCGTGCGCTGGGCAGATACACCCAGGACAGGGGGGGCAATCTATCACTAGGCACACACTCACTCACACACGACACACTCTTTATGGGGCAATTTGGAGAACTCAATTGACTTGATCCATGTTTTTTGGACTGTGGGAGAAAACGGGAGAACCCGGAGGAAACCCACGCGGACACAGGGAGGACATGGAAACTCCACCCAGATGGGGATTCGAACCGGGAATCCCTAGTGCTGAGAGGAGAACATGCTAAACCTCTAAGCCACCGTGTCCGCCCTCCATACAAACTCCATCGACTTTATTAATTCAACGCCGCGTGCCATTTACAGGCGCAGATGGCGGAGACGATGGAACGGGAAATGCCACCTTAAGCCCGCGCTCATATCGGTGCCTTAATTTAACGTGGCATTCTCACCAGCGTGGCATTCTCACCAGCGCACACAGAGTCTCGCGTTTCGCGAAAGAAGAAAAAAAAAAAAAAATTAAAGAAAAATCCAAATCCTTAATGCGAGCCATATGCGTCTCCGCCTTTGATATTTCCTGCAGCTTCAGTCGGCCCGAAGCAAAATCCACCCCGGCCTGCCGCCCTCGCTCCAAAACAAGCTGGTCCGCCAGATAATGAAGGACGTGTTTAGAACGTGATGTTTATTAAGAGAACTTCAAAAAAAAATCCAAATTAGAGAAGCGTGCTGGAAGCCAAAACATCATCCACTCGCATCCTTAAGAGGACAGTTAATAAAAAAGTACGAAGATATCGCTTTAATAAAAAATATGAGATTAAAGGGAAAAATCCATCCAGGGGTTCCCCATGTCCATCCAGGGGAGAACGTTTCGGGCGCTGGGCAGATACCCCCAGGACAGGACGCCAATCTATCACTGGACACTCACTCACACTCTATATGGGGCAATTTGGAGAAATTGTCCTCGATCCATGTTTTTGGACTGTGGGAGGAAACCGGAGAACCCGGAGGAAACCCACCAGACACGGGGAGAACATGGGAACTCCACCCTGATGGGGATTCGAACCAGGAATTCCTAGAGCTGAGAGGAGAACATGCCAACCACTAAACTACCGTGCCGCCTAATCTGAGATTGAAGGCCAAAATCCATCCATCCATTATCTTCTGCTTTATCCTCTATTAGGGTCGCAGGGGGGGGGGGGGGGGGGGGGGGGGGGGGGAGGGGGGGGGGGGGGTGTGGGTGGGAGGGGGGGGGGGGGGGGGGGGTTCCCCATGCCCATCCAGAGGAGAACGTCTCAGGCACTAGGCAGACACACCCAGGACAGGGGGGCAATCTATCACTGGACACACACTCACTCACACAGACACACTCTATATGGGGCAATTTGGAGAACTCAATTGACTTGATCCATGTTTTTGGACTGTGGGAGGAAACCGGAGAACCCGGAGGAAGCCCACGCGGACACGGGGAGGACATGGAAACTCCACCCAGATTGGGATTCGAACCAATTTGAATTGGCATTTGTAAGCCCACTCAGGTCCAAGTTAAGAGTCAGTCCAGTGCAGACTTGCCTCTCAGGGTTCCGCGGCATGTCGGTGGACGAGACGACCGTAATGCGTCACTCGGCCGTGTGGACGCTCGACCCTGCGCCGTGTGAAAATGTCAGTGTCACCCCGATGTCTCCGCCTCCAATCAGACGCACGACGGGCTGCCAACAGGGTCACGACATTCACGACGAAACCACCGAGAACTCTGCACGGACACGGACCCTTTATATAACACCATAAATATTCATCCTCATCTCTGAAGATAAAAAATAAATTAATAAATTAATTCTCTGCAATTATGAGACTATTATAATTATTATTATTATTATTATGAATTCATTAGAAAAATAATTTTTAATACGAGAATAAAATATTAATCCAGATTTAAAACTAAAGGCTCAGCCAGATGTGGCCCACATCTGTTTGCAACATCCATCATCTTCCTCTTTATCCTATATTAGGGTGGGGGGGGGGGGGGGGGGGGTGTTCCCCATGCCCATCCAGGGGAGAACGTTTCGGGCGCTGGGCAGATACACCCAGGACAGGGGGACAATCCATCACTGAACACACACTCACTCACACACACACTCTATATGGGGCAATTTAGAGAACTCAATTGACTTGATCCATGTTTTTTGGACTGTGGGAGGAAACTGGAGAACCCGGAGGAAACCCACGCGGACAACATGGAAACTCCACCCTGTGGAGTTCTGAGAGGGGAACATGCTAAACCACTAAGCCCACAGTGCCGCCCTCTGTATACAATTCAGTAATTATATATATATTCTTTAAATGGGTCCCTCACCGAGGCGGCACAGTGGCTTAGTGGTTGGCATGTTCTCCTCTCAGCACTCCACAGGGTGGAGTTTCCATGTCCTCCCCGTGTCCGCGTGGGTTTCCTCCGGGTTCTCCGGTTTCCTCCCACAGTCCAAAAACATGGATCAAGGTCAATTCAGTTCTCTAAATTGCCCCATATAGAGTGTGTGTGTGTGAGTGAGTGTGTGTCCAGCGATAGGTTGGCGTCCTGTCCTGGGTGTATCTGCCCAGCTCCCGAAACATTCCCCCTTCCCGGGACCCTAATAGAGGATAAAGCGCAAGATAATGGATAGAGGTCGCAGAAGTGCTATATAAATAAAATTTTTAATTCATTCATCCATTATCTCCCGCTTTATCCTCTATTAGGGTCGGGGGGGTTCTCCATGCCCATCCAGAGGAGAACGTTTCAGGCACTGGGCAGATACACCCAGGACAGGGGGGCAATCTATCACTGGACACACACTCACTCACACACTACTTGCCTCTCAGGCCAAATTATTATAATTATTATAATAATAATAATTATTATTATTATAATAATTGAGTTCTCCTCAATCAAAGAACCTGTCATAAATTCATAGCCCTGAAGGGGGCAGAAAGCAGGACCAGATGGGGTAGAAGATAGAGATGTTTTGGTCGATGTACACATGAGAAAAAAAAAAGACTGTTGTCTGGAGGGGGCGCCCACACAGAAGAAGCAGGCCACGCCCTCCTGAAGGACTTCAATGGACGAACGAGAGGACTTGGGGCAGAGCTCTCGTCCATATTTTTCATTCTTTGATATTTCACACTGTCTCTTCCGTAAAACGCATTAAATTATATTAATTATTATAATGTTTTTTAATGAAACTTAACGAGACGAAGCCGGCAGTGAAGCGATCCTCTGCTCCGTACGCCGGCTCAGCCGCCACCGATCCCTCCCCGCTCGGGTAATCGGACATGCAGTAACCCCCAGGTAGCCGGTGTACATGACGACCCCCTTCCTCCTCCTCGTCCTCCTCCCGCTCCTCGTGCTCCCAAATCCCCTCAACACACTCGGTCCCTCTTTTAATATCTCTTTTTTTTTCCCCCGGATCTGACCTTTCCTCTCCTCTCTGAAAGGCCCGCTCCCTCAGCCGGCGTCGCCTCGTACGCCGGGCTGACAGCGGCAGTAAGCGAGCCGGCTGAAGGGGACAGTGCTGTCAGCACGAGGCATCCAGGGTCTCGTCAACACCGTGACAAGCCGTTGGATTTTTGACAACAACCATGCACACACACACACACACACACACACACACAAATAAAAACACAGAGTTATGGGAAAAACACAACCAGCAACTCAGACGGTCGAGAGTCAATGCAAACGTAATCTCGTTTTTAAAAAGTTGACGTCGCAGGTTTAACAAGCCGCGCCATTAAAAGTCGTCCTGGTGTTGGTTTAACGTCGCCACGGACGACGAAAGGTGCATCCGCTGAACCGCTGGACACACTTACTCTATATGGGGCAATTTGGAGAACTCCGTATAGCAATTTAATTAATATAGTAAATTCAAAAATGCTGAAACATACTGGGGGGGGTTCCCCATGCCCATCCAGCATCCAGGGGAGAACGTTTCGGGCACTGGGCAGACACACCCAGGATAGGGGGGGGCAATCTATCACTGGACACATGTACTCTATATGGGGCAATTTGGAGAACTCCGTATAGCAATTTAATTAATACAGTAAATTCAAAAATGCTGAAACATACTGGGGAGGGGGTTCCCCATGTCCATCCAGGGGAGAACGTTTCGGGCGCCGGGCAGACACACCCAGGACAGGACGCCAATCTATCACTGGACGCATTTACTCTATATGGGGCAATTTGGAGAACTCCATATAGCAATTTAATTAATACAGTAAATTCAAAAATGCTAAAACATACTGGATTGGGGGGGGGGTTCCCCATGCCCATCCAGGGGAGAACGTTTCGGGCGCTGGGCAGACACACCCAGGATAGGGGGGGCAATCTATCACTGGACACATGTACTCTATATGGGGCAATTTGGAGAACTCCGTATAGCAATTTAATTAATATAGTAAATTCAAAAATGCTGAAACATACTGGGGGAGGGGGTTCCCCATGTCCATCCAGGGGAGAACGTTTCGGGCGCCGGGCAGACACACCCAGGACAGGACACCAATCTATCACTGGACACACTTACTCTATATGGGGCAATTTGGAGAACTCCGTATAGCAATTTAATTAATATGGTAAATTTAAAAATGCTGAAACATACTGGGGAGGGAGTTCCCCATGCCCATCCAGGGGAGGACGTCTCGGGCGCTGATCAGACACCCCCAGGATAGGGGGGGGCAATCTATCACTGGACACATTTACTTTATATAGGGCAATTTGGAGAACTCCGTATAGCAATTTAATTAATATAGTAAATTCAAAAATGCTGAAACATACTGGGGGGGGTTCTGCATGCCCATCCAGGGGAGAAGGTTTCGGGCGCTGGGCAGGCACACCCAGGATGGGGGGGGGGGGCAATCTAATCACTGGACACACTCTCTATAGGGGGCAATTTGGAGAACTTAATCGACCTTGATCCATGTTTTTTGGACCGTGGGAGGAAACCTGAGAACCCGGAGGAAACCCATGCAGACAAGGGGAGAACGTGGACCACTAAGCCACCCGACACAGTGCGTACGTATATCAAAACAACACAGCCAACAAGGCAAAAAAAGTGGGCGTGGCCCCGTAACAGGGTCCCCCTCGATCACGGCCCTATGGAGCGGTGGAGGAGGCAGAGGCGGAGTACAGGGGGTTGAATGGAGGTCCTTTTCATGTCGTGTGGTTGGGTGGAGCCGGCTCGGCGCGTGGCGTTTGATGGCGAGTGCTGGTTCTGGAGGCTGCATTAGCGATGGTGAGCGCATTAGGCGGAGTCGGGGGGGATGTGTAATTACCCTCAGATTTGGCAGCGAGGCGGTCCACACAGCGCTGACTTTGATGGGATTAAACACTCAATTACCCGGCAAATCTGCCTCTTCCCCTTACTTCATAGCCACACTAACATATGCACTCACACACTCCAGTCCACGTTCTCCACCTGAACGACGACTCGGCGCTCTCCACCCCCCCCCACCCCCCCCCGTCTTCTTGCCCCCATTCGCGACGATCTACCATTTTGCAAAATCTTAAAGGCGAAGCTCACCACAAAGTCTGTTGGTATTCCATCATTCCCCTTATTATAATATTAATATTATTATTATTATTATTGGCAGCACGGTGGCTTAGTGGTTTAGCATGTTCTCCTCTCAGCACTAGGGATTCCCGGTTTGAATCCCCATCTGGGTGGAGTTTCCATGTTCTCCCCATGTCTGCGTGGGTTTCCTCCGGGTTCTCCGGTTTCCTCCCACAGTCCAAAAACATGGATCAAGTTAATTGAATTCTCAAAATTGCCCCATATAGAGTGTATCTGTGTGAGTGAGTGTGTGTCCAGCGATGGATTGGCGCCCTGTCCTGGGTGTATCTGCCCAGCGCCTGAGACGTTCTCCCCTGGATGGGCATGGGGAACCCCAGCGCAACCCTAATAGAGGATAAAGCGGAAGATAATGAATGAATGAATTATTATTATTATTATTATTATCCCTAAACTTACAAAAACAACCTTATTTATTAAAAACACTATGTTTTTTAAGAAAGTTTCCAACAGTTCAGAATCAGAACATTAATTTTAGAACTGCCATGTCCATCCATCCATTATCTTCCGCTTTATCCTCTATTAGGGTCATGGGGGGGGGGGTTCCCATGCCCACCCAGGGGAGAACGTTTGGACGGTGGGCAGATACACCCAGGACAGGGTGCCAATCTATCACTGGACACACACTCACTCACACAGACACACTCTATATGGGGCAATTTGGAGAACTCAATTGACTTGACCCATGTTTTTGGACTGTGGGAGGAAACCGGAGAACCCGGAGGAAACCCACGCGGACACGGGGAGAACATGCAAACTCCACCCAGATGGAGTTTGAGAGGCGAACGTGCCAACCACTAAGCCACCAAGTCATTTTATAAAATTAAAAAAATACACAGAATCCGACTGCAGAGTGAATAAAAATGAGAAACTAAGTAAATTTTCTATAGTAGACAATAAAAAATAAATAATTTTCACAAATCCCAGTCTGGGTTTTGATTTGCATGTTCTCCCCATGTCCATGTGGGTTTTCTCTGGGTTCTCCGGTTTCTCCCCACAGTCCAAAAACAGGTGAATTCAAGGTGAATTGGCTGCTCTAAATCTGGATTTTCCCCCATATAGTGAGTGTTGCTGCCCTGTCCTGGGTGTTTCTCCCCCGGGTGGGCATGGGCATCCCACCCACGACCCTACGAATGTTTAATTGATTCTAAAACATTACATACATGAATGTATAATAACTCATTACTCCACCCGGATTGGGAATCGAACCCGGATCCCCAACACTGAGAGGAGAACATACCAACCACTAATATGCAGAATATAAATCCGGCTGATGTATTTACCGTACAGAAGGCAGCACATGTTTTTAGGCTGTCAGCCATTCAGAGTTAAAGACAAGGGGCTATCTGTTCTAAAAGATACATTATTCAACCTACTGCATACATGAATATAATTACTTTAAATTGCATAATTGCCTAATTGCACAGACAGTGGACCGCATGGGGCTGCGAAAGGAAAAAAAATCATATCTAAATGTGCTTTTAGCATTATGTACCATTAAGAGCAAGAACATAATAAAAAAAAAAAAAAAAAAACAAGGACAAAAATGGGTCAGAGGCAGGGGCAATGATGTCAGGTACTTACCACCAACTACTAACATCAGTTAAAAGTAAATTACAATGGCAACCATGGCAACAAGGCAGACAGGCGCATGGATTCAGAGCAAAGATGCAAAGTAGAACATCTTCTGTTGTGTAGTGTCCCAAATTATACAGAGAGTCACACCATCAAGAAATAGAAGCGTTTTTAAACTTTAATAAAGCAAAAAAAAAAAAAAAAAAAAAAAAAAAAAAAAAAAGGTACAAGAGGGCGAGGAATTATTCTGAATAAATCATTTTTAAAGAGGTGTTATTAGTCCCGACGTGTAGCGCAACAGTTACATCTTTTTCCCGTGATTTATTCACAATAATACACAACCTCGAGTGGTTTATTGCTTTATTACAGACACACTATAATAAACAAAAACAATTTTTGATGTAGAAATGCGTTTAATGAAAGCAAAATCGGCTATAATCTGGTCTTCCGCGACATAATCTAGTCCGGATTTTACAGCGAACACTGACGCAGCGTGAAAGGGTTTCCAGTTTCTTTAACGATCGAATGCTGCCATCAAGTGGCCAAATTACAGAACGCAGTTTATAAAGTAAAAATGGGGTTGGGGGGGATGTATAGTATATCACTTATAGTGTTATTAATGTCACGCCTGGACAAACGGCTCAACCAATCAGATTTAAGGAGTAGAAATACCCGTTTTCTAATAAATGTTAGTGTTCCTGTTGGAGGTGTTGGAGGTGTTTGTGGACCTCACCGAAAATAAACTCTGAAATCATTGAATGCTGTGAACTGTGGAAGGTTCGCGGCATTAAAGCTCATCAGTAAACGTGCAGATGGGTTTAATAGTCGATAATGTTTGGTTTATTATCAAAAAAGACTAAAATACATAGAAAACAACTCATCGGTAAGCAGCATCCATCTGAACAACGCACCACAGAACTGTGTGCACCACCAGCTGAAGGGGTATCAACCTCTGAAACGGTCACTGCTGCCACCTCCATCACTTTAGTCGACCCGTCATTAAAGCTCCCTTGTCATTTAAGATCAAATATAAAAATAACTGTGGTTTTCATGGAATGTATTAATCCTTATTTAGATTTAATAAAAAAAAAATGTAAAAATTTACTCCAATGGATTTCTTATAAGTCACTCGGCTTCATCCAGCTGCACAACAATTTGCCCCTCGGGGGGAAAATAAACATAATTTAATAATTATTCTCCACAAACTGATTCAATAATTTTTTCTCAAATCATCTGCTAGATACCAAACAGTGGAGTTCAAATTGCTCTATACTAGACTCTAATGAGACGGCAGCCATCTCTCACGTTTGCTACCAACCGGCTCGCAGGGTGGTGATGTTTCTCAGCAGCTCAGCATGATATCCCGCTCACTTACCTCCGGGTCTTGCAGCAGGGAATACTGTAGATCCCTCGCCGTTACGGTTTCTCCGTTATTAAGCCTGAAGTCGGGCCCAGATCGCAACGCTGTCCTTCTGGAAAAACCCAAACCAAAGGTGTTTCTGGAAACCCATTGTTTATCTAGACGACATTCATGCTTCATTATGATTTGTGGCTCAACTCATACCTTTCCTCCATTAACTGGATGTTTCCCCCAAAATGGAGATCCTCATGAAATCCCATAACAGTAGTGTGGATGTGGATGTGGACATGCCGTATCTCCACTGAAACATCTGAAGCAGGATTAAAACCAGAGCTGCTGCTGCTGCTGCTGATCAGTCCAAACCAATCAGTCAGGAGCCCGAGCAGGTGATGAGGGACTAATCATTAAATAGGTGTGCTGATTGGACAGGCTCGTTAACTCGGGGCTCCCTATTAGCGGCGGTGGCGGCCGGCGGTAATGCACCTTCTCACACTTGTCCATTTTCCTTATTACATTGAAAATGGAGTCATTTCACAGTGATGATGGATAAGAGAGAAGATGATGGATCATTCGGCTCATCGGCAGAAAACCCGTGGGGGGCGAGGGGGGGGTGGCTCGGCGGCGCCTCACCCAGCCCGCTCCCTCGGCCGGATAGTGCTTTGTTTTTTATGTTGTTTTTTTTTTCCCAGCCATTAAGAACCAAGTGAGGTTTACACTCTCTGCACTCACACACCCACATACCTGTAAATTCATACCACCCCCTCCACCCCCCTCACACACACACACACACACACACACACACACACACACACAGTGCAGCGGAGGGTAAAGCTTTCCCCCCCCCCCCTTCACTAAAAGGAATCTTCATTTTGGGCCCATCACCTTAATCGTCTATAAACTGAAAGGTCAGTGGTTCCGTCCTGCGAGTGCTCAGCGGAGGGGACAGAATGGACCGAATCGGTCAGATTGGTTTGCAAAATGCCACGTGGTCCGAGGACATGAGGAGTCCGGGCCACGCATTCCGGGGGACTGATCGGGTTCTTCCCACAGTCCAGAAACATGGATTCAGGTCAACTGAATGATCTGATTTGCCCCTATTTAGGGTGAGTGTGTGTCCAGTGATGGATCGGCATCCTGTCCTGTATGTACCCCCCCCACCCCCCCACCCCAGAGCAGGGCAGTATGGTGGTGTAGTGGTTAGCACCTCCGGGTTCGAATCCCGATCTGGGAGGAGTTTGCATGTTCTCCCTGTGGTCATGTGGGGTTTTCCTAATTGCCCCTAGATATAGTGTGTGTGTGTGTGTGCCCAGCATTGATTGGCACCCTGTCCTCTGTGTATCTCCCCTGGATCTCCCAATCTGGGTGGAGTTTGCATGTTCTCCCTGTGGTCACGTGGGTTTGCTCTGGGTTTTGTGGTTTCTTCCCACAGTCCAAAAACACCGATTCAAGGTGAAGTGGCTGCTGTAAATGTGTATTGCCCCTATATAGTGGATTGCCCGAAACGCTCTCCCCTGAACGACCATGTGGAACCCCCCCCCTCCCTCCCCGTACGCAACCCTTGTAGAGAATTCAGACAGCAGGGGGCGTTTAATTCAAAAAGCCCATTTATTTTTGCCGTTAAAGATCCGTTTAGACTCAGATATGGACTCAGACATCACGATGCCGTCTACGAAACGTCAACACGACCTCGGAGGGCCATTACAGCCAGCTAATGGTCTACACACACACACACACACACACACACACACACACACACAGAGCGCAATAACCATTTCACAACATGATTCGGCCGTAACACACATTTCAGCGGGGCGCTGATGGCGTAAGGTTCCCTTCAGAGCTCCGCCCTCACCGCACCGCCTGAATGTTCCGTCCATGTCCTCTGAGCTCTTTAATCTCTGCCGAGGATCAAAGGGACTTTGATGATTGAAGTCGTTCTAATTAACTGCGTGTGTTTGTTCTCTTTCTGCATTACACGAGGTCACTCTGCCCACTCTCTCATCCAAAGCAGCCGATTGGTTAGGGGTCGGAGCGCCGGGCCGGCCCCCGTCCTGCGCCCCGTCGTCAGGGTCGAGGGCCTCGTCTGTCAGGGTTTTATTTTCTGAAATCTGAAATCCGTCAGGGATTTATTTTATTAATTTTTTAATGTTTTCTTGCCTCCGTGTTAAAAAAAATGTTCAATCACATCGCTCTGTAATTAAGACATTAAAGACGGTGACGTCCAATCAAACGCGTGGCATTCAGACCCTCAAAGCGCCGGCTTTGAACACATAAAGTCGTTTTTATCGCGCTCCTGACGGGTCTTAACGTCCTAATCGCTGCTCTTATGGAGCCGCCGAGGAGTTCAGGCTTTAAAGCCGCCGACTGATTTAAAGGTCGACGTGCTTTTAATCAATTTTCTATGATCCGTCCCGTCACCGGGGCAATCTGCTTTTCTCCGCCGATTTCTACTCCGCCGAAGACATGGAAACCCGATCGATGGCTATTTCCAGGTTTTATATAAATAGTGACGACGATTCGGTTACCTGCAGACGTCTGTGTCCGCTCTCCCAACTTTATTTTCATTATTAATTAACCAAAAGGTTAGAGAGTTCATTAAGAGAAACAGAATAAAGCTTTGGTTTCGAGTTTGTGCAATAATAAAATAAAGTGGGGAATGAAAACGTCAGTCTCGGGCCGAACGGTAACACGATCGCAGGCTTTTTTGTATTTAATGATTATTTATTTATAACCGTCTCATCTCATTATCTATTTTTATTCTGCGTAGTTCTCTACGTGGGTTGTTGAGGTGGGGGGGGGGGGGGTTCCCATGCCCACCCAGGGGAGAACGTTTCGGGCGCTTGGACAGATACACCCAGAACAGGACGCCAATCTATATCTGGACATACTCACTCACAAAAAAAAACACATACATTATATAGGGGCAATTTAGGGAGGATATTGGAGAACCTGGAGAAAACCCACATGGACACGGGGAGAACATGGAAAACTCCACCCAGACTGGGATTCGAACCATACTCCTACAGTGCAACACACACATTCTATATGGGGCAATTTCGAGCAGCCGATTCACCTTGAATCCATGTTTTTGGACTTTGGGTGAAAAAACCTGGGGAAAACCCACATGGAGTACGTACACGTGAAAAACATGGAAACACCACCCAAATTGGGATTCGAACCGTGATCCCCAGCGCTGAGGAGAGGAGAACATGCCAACCACCACACCATCACGCCGCCCACCATTCCAGCGGGTTTAGGGTTGTTATGTACAGTATCTGTGCATTCACGACATTGGGGATGTTTAAAGATGAATTAGTGTTAACAATAACGGCCCTAATACCGACCCCTGAGTAACACCGTAGTATAATTTAAGCTCCTGAAACGTCATGAATATTAATATTAAGCGATTTCCGAGCCGAACGCTGAATGAAGCGTGTTCTGTACGGTCAGATTGATGACCGTAGAGAACCGGGTTTAACGTTTGCCATCATTCCTTTACGACGGACGATCATAAAAGAGCTCCATGTCACGTGTGAGGGCACGCCACCACCCTGAATAAAGAATATAAACTAAATGAGAGCTTTTTTAATTGTAAATTTTAAATTGTATTCCTATTGTATCTTCGGTGTGGTCTTTATTCGGCAGAACCCAAAAAGATTCTGCATTACTTCTGGTATTGTGACAGCGCCGCATTACCCCACGCAATCCCGCAGCCGTCACTCACTCGGCGCAAGGTGACAATCAACTTCCCGGCCATTTGTGCCGAAATGTCGGCGTCAGCCGGAGAGAGGCGATGATGACGATAAATAACAGGGTTCCTCAAATCAAACGGGTGAAGGAGCAGGGGCCGCGGAGCGTGTTTTCCGTGCATGGGTTCGGGTCTCGGCTCAGATGACACGGATGTGCCGAGAGATAATTGGCGCATTTAACGAAACGGTGTTTACATTAAACCTGACGCATCGGCATTAATTCGCGCGTCTGCCCACGCGACGGCGGGGAGCGACGGCGGGGCGCGCCAACGGACGCGACGGACGACCGGGTTCCTCAAAATGTTTTAATTCAACACGAAGAACTCTGATTCGTACCCTGCTCTCCCTCTGCACCCCGTTCCCCCGCAGCGAGGGGGCCGAACGATCTGCCTGCCGTGGTTAAGAATGTAGCGGAAGCTCGTTAAGGTTGTGTCCCTCGCGCCCGTTGCCCCCGGGCCGATCCGGTTGATGAGTAGGAATTGAAATGCCGTCGGAGAGAAGGGCAGGAGAGGAACGAGCGAGCGGGGGGGGGGGGGGGGGGGGGGGGCAGGCGAAGGTTCGGGGGAGGGGGGGGGGAAACGGGAGCGACCGGCAAAAATAGATCAATATTTAATTTTCTCACCAGGTGATACGTTCAGGAGCTAATCAGCAGAAACTGGAACGTTGACACCTGGAATGTCAATTAGTTGGAGGACTTCTCCCGGTTCTCTGCTCGTCCGACTCATCCGACCGCCGTCCCCCCCGGAGCGTCGTTCCGGTCGCCCGGTCCTGTCTGGGTTCTGCGAGGTTACACATTTACGGAGGGAAGATCCCGAGATCCTGCAGTTCCTGCCGAGGTGAGGCTCACCTTGTCCACCCAGGGATGAGGAGTCCCCCAACTGAGACACGGTCCTCACAAGGTTTCATCCTTAAATAAACAACCAGGACGGGGAGTTTTTGTCTTGCCACTGTCGCTTCGACTTGGCTCCTTTTGAGGTTCAGGCTCAGAATACTGCTCTTCACTTGAACGTGAACTTGTCCTTGAAATGGTATTTTGGTAAATGGAAATCTCAGCTTTCTTCTGCTCTGTGGATGTTAATGCACACTGGGTGGAGGTTCCATGTTCTCCAAGTTATCCGTGTCTTGGATACTCCACAAGCTCTACAATGTGATCTTTAGCGGTCTATGAGGTTCCTCCTGCACCCCTGTGGGACTAACCCTGTTCTCACCAGTGAGGCCACTCATCTGCTGGTTTGAATGGAAACCTGGATCGATGTTCCAGGGTTCCAGAATCTGGTCTTCAGCTTAACGAATTGCTCCCCACATCATTTCTTGGTTGCTTTTCTTCCTGTAGACGCTTGCATCAGATTCGGTGCATTTTATCAGAACAAGACGGTCTCAAACAAGTTCCTTCCTTCCTTCCTGCGGGCGCTTATCAAACCTCATACCCTCCAGTCATCAAGCACCGTTCGACCAGACCCGCCCTCAGGCTACACCGAAGACAAGAATCAGGTATCTAGTCCTGTCAGCCAACCGGTAGAGCAAACAAGTCCTCAGAATTCACAATGACTGATTCTCTGAGTGTGTTTAAAGGAATACTGACGATCTCTTCATTCAGGACTTGTTCTGGAAGGAACCCGGATATTAATTGGACCGGCGGTCCCGCAGGACGCCCTTAATGGACTTGCATATAGTTTTTCATTTGTTAAATATAGTCACCCGATCTCCACACAATCTGTACAATAGTGTCCTACACTGTTGATGCTGCCCGGCCGCTCAAGGAGGATGAGTCCTCGGTCCTCACAAGGTTTCTTCCTTAAAATAACATCATAACAGGGAGGTTTTGTCTTGCCGCTGTCGCTTCGGCTTGCTCTTTGGGGGTTTAAAGGCTCTTCGTTCTGTAGAGCTGCTTTGTGACGATGTACTGTTGTAAAAAACACGACAGAAATAAATAACTTGAACTTGTTCTATGTTCTGGGGGGGGTTCTCCTGATGAGGGTCACGTTTGCGTTCTCGAATTCCTTCCCACGAACTCCACGTCTTCAAAAAGTGGAGGGAAGTCGAATAATCTGAAAAAAGGTCACAGAAAAACATCCAATGATACCTGGACCTTCTGTTAGGCGATGGTACGACCCAATGAGCTTCTGAATGGCAACACAGATTATGACATCATCACGAGAAAGAAGATTGTTGTAAGTTGGCGCTCATCAGAGAACTACAATCTCCATCTATATGGTCCATCCATCCATTATCTTCCACTTTATCCTCTACTAGGGTCACGGGGGGGGTCCCCATGCCCATCCAGGGTAGAACGTCTCGGGTGCTGTGCAGATCCATCGCTGGGCACACACTCACTCACTCACACACACACACTCTATATGGGGCAATTTGGAGAATTCAATTGACTTGACCCATGTTTTTGGACTGTGGGAGGAAACCGGAGAACCCAGAGGTAACCCACGCGGACACGGAAAGAACATGGAAACTCCACCCAGATAAGAATTCGAACTGGGAATCCCTAGTGGTGAGAGGAGAACGTGCCAACCTCTAAGCCACCTCCATCCATACATTAAATTGACAACAGGTCTAAAAACAAAGAGAGGAACCGAATAAAACGTCCAGTGAATGCACGTTGGTGTAAACCTCCGAGTTCGGCATTAGATAATAAGCGAAAGTTAAATGCCACCCGTCCCAGCCGATCCAACAGCCGTCGGCCGCGCCGCGAACGCAAACCATCAGCGTCTTAAAAACTGAAAGATGGGATTTTTAACCAAATGCCACAATCACAAACTGTAATCATACACTCACGCTTTTTGTATCTTCATCTCCAGCTGATTGGTTTGACCTTTATTGGATTTGCTCGCTGTAGAGTCGGAGTGCGGGCACGTCACGCCCGATAATTAGACGCCGTGTACCGCAGGAACCTGGCGGAACACCTCGTCAGATGAAACCACGCGCTGATAAACCTCCTTAGTTCAGGAACAAGCGCAAAATTCATCTTAATAACGTAGCGGTGTTATTCCCGTCGCCATGCCGATAACGATGGGACGCCCTGCGCATCTTACCTTTAAATCTGCAGAGTCGCCATTCCTGATCTGTAATCACGATGCTGATGGAAATAAGTGGAAAATCATTTCCAGAGAGATAATTATAATTGGATTGGTTCTTCACGTCCTCCTCGTCGTAAAGCATCTATCCATCTGTCAGTCATCCACCCATCTGTCAATCTCAATACCATCCGGGGGCAGGCGTAGGCTTGGGGTTAGGGAAGCGGCCTTGTGACGTGAAGCTCCCTGGTTTGATTCCCAGTCCCACCTGGTATTATGACTGACGTGTCCTTGGACAAGGCACCTAACCCAAATTGCTCCCTGGGCGCCGTGTACAAGGTTTCCCACCCACCGCTCCGGGCACATGTCACTTCATTCATTCATTATCTTCTGCTTTATCCTCTATTAGGGTCACGGGGGGGTTCCCCATGTCCATCCAGGGGAGAACGTTTCGGGCGCTGGGCAGATACACCCAGGACAGGACGCCAATCTATCACTGGGCACACACTCACTCACACAGACACTCTATATGGGGAAAATTGGAGAACTCAATTGACTTGATCCATGTTTTTGGACTGTGGGAGGAAACCGGAGAACCTGGAGGAAACCCATGCGGACACGGGGAGAACATGGAAACTCCACCCAGATGGGGATTCGAACAGAGAATCCCTAGTGCTGAGAGGAGAACATGCTAAACCACTAAGCCACGTGTCACTTCATTGATGGGTTAAATGTGGAGGACAGATTCTGCATCCAAACCGACACGCCGCCACCACCACCTCGTCAGTGTCACTGCAATGCTGAGCTTCATCCACCATCCTGTGGTGGAGCTGTGGAGGCCCTGACTGTAGACCTGCAATGTGCTTTGGTTGTATGTGGAGCTGATACGATGGGAAATGAGTGAATGGTGTCTAATAATAATAATAATACAATAATAATACATTTTATTTGATGGCGCCTTTCTGGACACTCAAGGTCACCTTACAAAGAGAAAAACAATAAAACAACAATAATAAATAAGGCAATCAGTCAATCATAGTAAAATAAATTTAAGTAAAAAATAAATTAAAAGATAGAGGAAATAAAATCAGAGATTATAAGCAATTCTAAAAAGGTGTGTCTGCATGTTCCCCCGTGTAGATAAGGGAGGGCGGTGCAGTGAGGTCCAAAAACCGGCCGTGTGAAGAACATGGGTGTAGCGTGTTGGTCGGGGGACTGAAGCGGAGTCCTGTTGTAAGCCGGGTTGGCAGTATGATAATTCATCCACCCAATTTGTACAGTTTATTATCAGGTCCATTAAAAAAAAAAAAAAAAAAAAAAAAAAAAGTGGAGGAAGGAACGTGACACGCAAAGCAGTCGCCGTGACCTACAAGACTTCTCCATAATTATCCACTTCCTCACTGCCACCGACTCGTTCGCCTACAGTAAGGGGCTGCACGCCCGTTCCCTCACTGTGATGGTGGCTAAGGGCAGTTCTGCCTAATTAATACTGACAGCGGAGAGATCACACACACACACACACACACACACACACACACACACACACACACACAAGTTTACAACACAGTCAGGACCCCCAATTTAACATTAAACATAAAACCATCCAACAACCACCGCGGCAAGATGAATCCAACCAAAACACCAAAAACACTTAAACAACCGGGTCCCACTAAACAACACACACACACACACACACACACACACACACACACACACACACACACACACACACACACGTACAATTTGGCAATGTCACCCCGGCAGCCTTAACAAGCCCCCCAATTAGCTGGTAATTGCTGCAGTGTCGCTAAACAGAAAAGCTAATTATTATCCAGAAAAATAATGAGAACGTGAGAGAACGATGGATGGAACGTCTCCAAAAAAAAAACAAAGCTGTGAGGATCCGGTATGTTGTGCTGTAGGACACACACACACACACACACACACACACACACACACATATAGGCGGCACGGTGGCTTAGTGGTTTAGCATGTTCGCCTCTCAGCTATGGTGATACCACTTAAATGGGACCTTCTTATTTAAACACTCGAATCTCATTATCTTCTGCTATTATATCTTCACTATATACACTCTATGGGGCAATTTAGAGCAAACAATTCATCTGAAATCCACGTTTTTGGACTGGGGGAAGAGAACCTGAGAACCTGGAGAAAGCCTATGACTATTGAATCCCGATCTGGGTGGAGAACATGCAAACGAACGATCCTCAGCGCTGAGAGGTGGAGGTATTAAGCACTGCACCACGCAGCCGCCCTGAAATGTATTTATTATTATAGACTATCTTCAGGCCCGGCGATAGACTGGCGCCCTGTACTGGGTGTATCTGTCCAGCACCCGAAACGTTCTCTCCCCTGAATGGGCATGGGGAACCCCGCCCCTCCCAGGCGACACTAGAAGAGGATAAAGCAGAAGATAATGGATGGAAGGATGGACTATCTTTAAGTCATGTAAAGTCCATGCCGATCATCACTCTTTGATGTCCACAGGTCCACAGGTCGCCCCCCCCCCCCCCCCCCAAAGTTTGGGCGGTTGTTCGGTTTGGTAATCATCAAGCAGAGGCTGAACCGGCCACGTTCACAATTCGGACCTCATTCCAAGCGGCTCCGCGTGCAGACGGATTCCGGGTCGTGTTTGGAGACAGGCTATTTGGGAACGGTCTGTTTCCCCCGTCGCCGCGGTGCCCAACCGAACACCAGAAGGCTTTGAAAGCTTGATTAAATGAAAGGATAAGCCGGGCTGCTTCCTCTCCAGCCGACCGGCCGTCCTCTGCCTCGCTCCCTGTCCCAAAGCAAATCCTCCCCCCCCCCTTCTGCTTACGAAGACATATCTGCACTAAGTGACGGGATGGCGGTAATTGGCTCGGTCCCTCTCCATTTCACCATTTCCCCCCTCACTCTCTCACTTAGCGAGACACATATGTACTAAGTGAGTGGATGGCAGTAATTGGCCGTGGCTTCTCTCTCTTCTCTCTCTCTGGTCACAAACAGTCCGGGGCCTTTTCCGGCGCCGGCGCTTTCCCCGTCTTGACAGAGGACAGAGAGCGGATAAAGTACCGAGAGCCAAAGGCGGCACACGTCCGACGCCGTGGCTGCGGGAGCTCGAGAAAACCGATGCCATCCGTTGGCTTTCATCAACGTCCTCCGTCAAGCCGAGCGAAAGACACGGGGCCGGCCCAGCGTCCGCGCCCGGCTGCGGAATTCCGGAGAGCCCATGATAAGCCATTCCGGATTGGCGCACGTCCGAGGGCTCGGGACGCCCTTGACTGACCAATTCCCTGCCTCTCGGTACAAGATGCAACCTGGGGGACCCTCTCGCCCCGATGACTCGGGCCGCGGCTCCGGGCTACGCGATGCACTCCCGTCAGAGATTACGAGTATTACTCTTAAGCAGCACAAATGAGGCCAGCTGAACAGTGTCACATCCACTCTGCGCCCCTATTTATCTAAGTTGCCTCCGCTCGCCGCTCCACACAGACGATCCGGGAACATTGTTCGCTGGCGGGCAGAGGTCATGTTCTGTGGTCGTAGTCCAATTATTCTAAAAATAATCAGGAATAACCAAATTGCACTTGTACGTGCAAAGGGGAAAGGAGGGTTTGATTTACCGGATTTTCGAAATGCATCTTTCGTAATATCACTCACTTACAAAGATACATACCATATGGGGCAATCTAGATAGGGGAAATTCAGTCAGTTGTCCAGGGGAGAACATTTCGGGTACACCCAGGACAGTCACTCACTCTGTATGGGGCAATTTAGTACCGGCATGGGGAACCGCCTTGACTGTGACTGCGACCCTAGTACAGTAATGGTATCCCATTTCGCCTTACTGTCCTTACTGGTAGGGTCATGGCAAGGCAAATCGGGATACCATTACTTGTTAAAATACGTGAAAACGGGACTCCTGTAATGCCCATTGATGGATTGCCCCCCTGTCCTGGGTGTATCTGCCCAGCGCCCGAAACGTTCTCCCCTGGATGGGCATGGGGAACCCCACCGCGACCCAAATAGAGGATAAAGCAGAAGATGGGACCCTTGTTAGACCCTTCACCAACCCGGCAACCAAACAGGACACCCCTTCAGAGTTGTAAATGGGAACGGTGAATTCCACCCCGTGACTGCAGGAGACATAAGATCATGTGTCCATGTGTCCATTTGTCCATGTGTCCTGATCCTGCGTTGATGTGAAGCCTTGCGTACGCGTTAACGTCGCCGAGGTTCTTCGGCATTGACGCAATCACGCAAAGAGAACGTCAGGCAAACGCTCAGGTTGTGAAGTGTGGCTGTGGAACTCTGGGGGAGCATCGATTTCCCGTTTCTGTTTAACAGGGGGCGCCGCTCCAACCTCGAGAAAACTATTTAAAGCTTGGCGGGACGTTCCATCTTGATTCCATTCGGTAATTTATCGGCACTAACGGGAGCGATTTGATTGGCAACCTTGGGTGGAAGAGCTCTTCCGCCCGACCGCCCGCTTCGCCGCGACGTGACGTTCTGGAGCCGCGGCCCCTGCAGAGCGCTGACGGTCGACGTCGAGAATGACCTTACTGTCCGACACAAATTACAAAGCAGGGAAAGATGCACGCTCTCCCGCCAATTCGATTTAGTGCTCAACCGCCCTTAATGAGCCCTCCGTGGCTTTGGGCCGCGGGACGTTATGATCTGTTTCCTGATCGTTAAGGAGGCGCTCACGTCTCCCTCTGAATCAATAGCCTGAAATTCGCAGAGGGAGCGCTGTAAATGTCAGTGTGAATACACTTGCGCGTGTCCTCGTGTACCTGACGCTTACGGGGGGGGACGGGGGGACGGGGGGATGGGGGACCCGGGGCCATACCGAAACGTCGTATAAGGATCTCAATTTTAAATGTCAAGAAAAGTGAACTGCTACGCAAAGACAACAGATTTCTATTTGCGGACTCCACGACGAGAACCGGAGAACCGGAGAACCCACCGTATGGACATTCCACTTCGGGCTCGTTAGACCTCATACCTCGTGTTGTGACCCAAGGGTAAACGACACGGCTGCTCGTTACACACATCATGTGCAGTCTGCATGTCCTCCTCGTGCCGACTCCCAGGTTTTCCGGGGAGATCCTTTCCCACAATGGCGCCCCCTGATGGAAACAGGCAGAAGTACAAGGAGAAGGATAGGTATTAGTCCTTTAATTATTATGCAAACTCCACACATTAAGCACCACGCAGTCCACTCCGGAACTCAAACCCAAGGAACGTCTTGCCTTCTCTTTGTGGCGCCCCCTGGTGGAAGCCTACTGAAGTACAAGGAGAAGGATAGACATTAGTCTCTAGAACTCTAGAACTCAAGAGTTCCACTCCAGAACTCAAACCCAGGACCGTCTTGCTGTGCAGATCCTTCCCTCTGTGGCGCCCCCTGATGTAAACAGGCAGAAGCACAAGGTGAAGGATAGGTATTAACCCCTTAATTATTATCATTAATTAACTCTACACAGAAAGGACCACCCGGTCCACTCCGGAACCCAAACCCAGGGCCGTCTTGCTCGGCAGTGCTCCACCATGTCACCCCGTCCCACGGTGAAACCCGACCGTTTGGTCGGAACGTTTTGTATACAGACGGAAATGTCACCCTGACACTGTAACGAGTGAAATTAGCTGGAGTATTAATTACTCTGTTTGCTCGAACATGCATCTGCATACTGCCACGAATAACGACGTCCAAGGTCACCCTGACCACAGCTCCGGAACGTCGGACGTGGAACCGTCCGTCGTTGGGGGGGTGGGGGTGGAGTTCCTCGTTTCCTGCGGGTTTCCTCGGGGATCAATCACGCAGCCTGAATCAGTCCACTCTGGACCCCTTCAGCACCCCCCCCCCCCCCCCCCCCGCACCACAGCACCATTAAACCCGGGGCGGTGCGCTGCCCTTTAAAAAACACAACAACGGAGAGAGAGAGAGAGAGAGAGAGAGAGAGAGAGAGAGAGGGGAAAAAAAATTGTAATCAGATAATTAACAATCTGCTAAATTTCAGGCAGCAGAAACAAACGGGGGGGGGGTCGGGTCGGGTTGGGGGGGGGCGATGTGGTTGTGTAGTGTGTGTATGTATGGGGAGGGACTCGGTGACCTTTCACTGCCGTAGACTCGGGCCAAGCTGGATCACTTAGAAGAATTTAATTAGTTGGGCTGCAGGCTGTATGAGAGGGAGGGAATAGTGGGGGGGGGGGGGCGGGTTTGTCAGCACACAAACAGAAGGACAGAGGACGGAATTTAATATTTAAAAATTGTTATAATAATAATATTAAATAATAATAACAATAACAATAATAATAATAATAATAATAGGGCGGCACGGTGGCTTAGTGGTTAAGCATGTTCTCCTCTCAGCGCTAGGGATTCCCGGTTCGAATCCCAAACTGGGTGGAGTTTGCATGTCCTCCCCGTGTCCGCGTGGGTTTCCTCCGGGTTCTCCGGTTTCCTCCCACAGTCCAAAAACATGGAATAGGTACAATTGTATTCTCCAAATTGCCCCATATAGAGTGTGTGTGTGTGTGAGTGAGTGTATGCCCAGTGATAGATTGCCCCCCTGTGCTGGGTGTATCTGCCCAGCGCCCAAGACGTTCTCCCCTGGATGGGCATGGGGAACCCCCCCCCCCCCCGACCCTAGTAGAGGATAAAGCGGAAGATAATGGATGGATGGAATATAATAATAATAATAATAATAATAATAATAATAATAATAATAATAGGGCGGCACGGTGGCTTAGTGGTTTAGCACGTTCTCCTCTCAGCGCTAGGGATTCCCGGTTCGAATCCCCATCTGGGTGGAGTTTGCATGTCCTCCCCGTGTCCGCGTGGGTTTCCTCCGGGTTCTCCGGTTTCCTCCCACAGTCCAAAAACATGGATCAAGTCAATTGAATTCTCAAAAATTGCCCCATATAGTGTGTGTCTGTGTGAGTGAGTGTGTGCCCAGCGATGGATTGGCGCTCTGTCCTGGGTCTATCTGCCCAGCGCCCGAGACGTTCTCCCCTGGATGGGCATGGGGAACCCCCCCGCCACCCTAATAGAGGATAAAGCGGGAGATAATGAATGAATGAATAATAATAATAACAATAGAATTTTATTTCTACGCGCCTTTCAAAGAAACACAAGGCCCTCATAGACCTAATTTCCTGCAGTTTTGTGTGAATTCCATGTATCTGGCATCCCACCGCACAGATCCTAACCCCCTGATCGAGCCCCTATTGTCGGCAAATAACAATAAGCAGCTGATCAATCCGTCCGCGGCGTTGTTTTTGGCATCTTCGGGCTTAACCGGGTCCCTGACATCGTTTAGCAGCATCCCCCCTCCCCACCTCGCCCCCGCCCCCCCCCGGTCGGCTCGCACATTTATTAGCACAGACGCAGATTTGCATAATAAATTGGATGGAACGCTAATCCATCCCCGGGTTTTAATTCCACGCCAGAGAAGCAAACAAAGAGAGAGAGAGAGAGAGACTCTGCCGGAGGGGCGAACGACGAACGGAGCCACGAGGTGAGATTGGCATCTCTGGATGAAGAGGTGCTCCGAGTCGCGTTAATCCACCCCCCCCCACCAACACCACCACCCCCACCACCCCCACCAACACCACCACCACCACCACCACCACCACCACCTGAGTCATTAAATTAATGTCAACAGACCTGGTGCTTCCACTGACGGAGAACATCCTGCGTTCAGCGTTAACATCTGGAGGCCACCGAATGACCACAGACAGATGTGCGGGGGTGCCCTCGGTTGGCACCAACACTAAGGCTATCTCTGTGCGTGGGTGAGCATGTCCTCCCCGTGCGTCCGTCCTGCAGGACCCCGCCGATTATCCATTCATTCATCCATTATCTTACGCTTTATCCTCTATTAGGGTCACGGGGGGGGGGGGTTCCCCATGCCCATCCAGGGGAGAACGTCTCGGGTGCTGGGCAGATACACCCAGGACAGGACGCCAATCTATCGCAGGACACACACTCACTTACAGACACACTCTATATGGGGCAATTTGGAGAACTCCATTGACTTGATCCATGTTTTTTGGACTGTGGGAGGAAACCGGAGAACCCGGAGGAAACCCACGTGGACACGGGGAGGACATGGAAACTCCACCCAGATGAGGATTCGAACCGGGAATCCCCAGCGCAGATAGGAGAACATGCTAAACCACTAAGCCGCCCATGCTGATTATCCAATCGACAAAAATAAATAAATAAATAAATAAATCGTAAAAATCATTACCTCACGCAATTAACCCTCGGCTGAACGTCCGGCGATTATCATCATTAATTACTGAAGTCTAGATAAAATAATCCAGGGTTCAGAGGATGAAGAACACGATTAACCTTTTCAGCAGACGGTTCCAAATACGAATTATGATGCGCCGCTGGAACCGACGGTCATGTGACCCAACGCCGCCGCCGGCGCCACGCGTGCTGCTTACCTCTCGAGAAAGGACGCCGCGACAAATCCTGTCCACAGGATACAGGTACGGGTGGTGCTTTCACTCCACATTGGGTTCGACCACATGGTTCCACATGGTTCCACATGGTTCCCATGTCCTCCAGTCTTCAAAACACAGCCTCCTGTCCGGCGTTCTGTCCTCTCTGTGTATAAAATGATCTCCGCCTTAAGAACATGAGTAAGAAAACATCACGAATCCATCCATTATCCTCTACTTTATCCTCTATTAGGGTCGCGGAGGGGGGGGGGGGGTTCCCCTTGCCCATCCTGGGGAGAACGTTTCGGACGCTTAGGACAGGACGTCAATCCATCGCTGGACACACAATCACTCACACAGACACACTCTATATGGGGCAATTTGGAGAACTCAATCGGTCAAACCTTGGTCCATGTTTTTGGACTGTGGGAGGAAACCCGGAGAACCCGGAGGGAACCCACGCGGACACGGGGAGGACATGGAAACTCCACCCAGATGCTGAGAGGAGAATGTGGTGAGCACTACCCCACCAGGCTGTCCAATGGTCATCTTCATGAATATTTAATTATTAATTCATTATCTTCCGCTTTATCCTTTATTAGGGTCGTGGGGGGGGGGTTCCCCATGCCCATCCAGGGGAGAACGTCTCGGACACTTAGGACAGGACGCCAATCCATCGCTGGACACACACTCACTCACACAGACACACTCTATATGGGGCAATTTGGAGAACTCAATCGGTCAAACCTTGGTCCATGTTTTTGGACTGTGGGAGGAAACCCGGAGAACCCGGAGGAAACCCACGCAGACATGGGGAGGACATGGAAACTCCACCCAGATGCTGAGAGGAGAATGTGGTGAGCACTACCCCACCAGGCTGTCCAATGGTCATCTTCATGAATATTTAATTATTAATTCATCCATTATCTTCTGCTTTATCCTCTATTACGGTCGCGGGGGGGAGGGGGGGGTAACCCGGAGGAAACCCATGTGGACACGGGGAGGACATGGAGACTCCGCCCCGATCTCGGAGCTGTTTTTATGATGATAAAGGTTATGACTGTCGCAGACGGAACGCCGCTGATTGATCTGCAGGCGCAGAAGGAGACGTCCCGCCGATATTTCACGCCATATTTTTGACTAATTTATTGTGTGTGTGTGTGTGTGTGTGTGTGTGTGTGTGTGTGTGTGTGTGTGAACGCCGCGACAGCAGCCCTCTGAACTGATCTTCATGGCTGATGTATGGCACGCGGCGGAAAAGGATGAAAAATCAATGTTGCCGCGCTCACATTTAATCGCCTCAAATTCCCCATCAATTTGCCCCGACTGTTGCTCCTTCATTATTCTAATGCCACTTTGTCTCTCCGCCTTCATATTTCCGCACACATCATTTTTCTCACCCCCCCCACCCGTCCCCCACCCGTCCCCGTCCCCCGTTAATCAGACGCAGGTTCCCACCCTCGTTCCTCTCGGTGTCTCTCTCTCACATTTGTTCCCATTAGCAGAGCTCATCAGCCTCGCCAGCTAGAGGCCAGATCCGTTTCTGCAACACTTACAGCTCAATCTGTCTCCACTCCCTCAATTACAAAACCACGGAACACCGGCGGGCCGAGTACTGAGCCGAGGCGCCCGCTCGCGCCTCCATCCGGCCCCGTTCCCGATCCGAACCGCGCTGTGGAACCACGCTCAGACATCTGGAACGTGGAATGGTTGGCGTGTACGTTCGCTTTCCAGCGCTGCGGATCCGGGTTCGTCGAATCCTGCTCTGGGTGGAGTTGGCATGTTCTCCCCGTGTCTGCGCCGGTTTCCTACCACGGTCCAAAAAGCATGGATTCAAGGTGAACTAAAATTTCCCTCATATAGTGTGTGTACAGTATAGGTGAGTATAGGTATAGGTGTGTAATGCAATGGATTGCCCCCCTGTCCTGGATATACAGTTGTGATCAAATTTATTCAACCCCCACTGAAATAAAGTGTTTTGGCCAGTTTGACATTGATTTGGATCATTTCAGTCATCTTATTTACAATTATATCAAAGAGGCACTTATAAATTAGACAAATATAACATAATATTTATGATGGAATAACCACAAATGTCTTTACTGTGCTCACATCATTATCAGTTTTATTCAACCCCCTAGTGACATTATTTTTCAGTACTTAGTACAACATCCTTTTCCAGTTATGACAGCTTTCAAGCGTGAAGCATAGCTTGACACAAGTGTCTTGCAGCGACCTATGGGTATCTTAGCCCATTCTTCATGGGCAAAAGCCTCCAGTTCAGTCACATTCTTAGGCTTGCGCACTGTAACTGCCTTCTTTAGGTCTCACCAGAGGTTCTCAATTGGATTTAAGTCTGGTGATTGCGATGGCCACTCTAGAATGTTCCAGCCTTTCATGTTCAACCATGCTCTAGTGGACTTGGATGTGTGCTTCGGATCATTGTCCTGTTGGAAGGTCCAACGTCTCCCAAGCCGCAGGTTTGTGACTGACTCCATCACATTTTCCTCCAAGATCTCCTGGTACTGAAGGGAATTCATGGTACCTTGCACACGTTGAAGCTTTCCTGTACCATTAGAAGCAAAACAGCCCCAAAGCATAATTGACCCCCCGCCATGCTTCACAGTAGGCAAGGTGTTCTTTTGTTCATAAGCCTGGTTCTTCCTCCTCCAAACATAGCGCTGGTCCATTGTCCCAAACAGTTCTAATTTAGTTTCATCTGACCACAGTACACTGTCCCAAAACCTTTGTGGCTTGTCCACATGACTTTTGGCATACTGCAGTCGACTTTTCTTGTTCTTTGGAGTCAGCAAGGGGGTGCGCCTGGGAGTTCTGGCATGGAGGTCTTCGTTATGCAGTGCGCGCCTTATTGTCTGAGCTGAAACTTCAGTGCCCACATCTGACAGGTCTTTTTTCAGTTCCTTAGCAGTCACGCGGGGATTTTTCTCCACATTACGCTTCAGGTAGCGCACAGCAGTCGCGGTCAGGATCTTCTTTCTGCCACGACCAGGTAACGTTTCCACTGTGCCCATTAACTTGAACTTGTGAATGATACTTCCGATAGTGTCTCTTGGAATATTTAACAACTTCGCAATCTTTTTATATCCATTGCCATTCTTGTGAAGAGCAATAACCTCTTCTCTTGTCTTCTGGGACCATTCTCTTGTCTTCACCATGCTTGTAAACACACGTCTAGAAGGAGCTGAGTATCACAGTCCTTTTAAATCTGCCTAATTGGTGCTTATCATGCTTGATTGCTGCTCGTTGACATCCACAGGTGTTTTCAATACCTGATTGAAAACACTGGAATGAACCTCTGTTCTTATGAGTGGTAGTTGTAAAGGGGTTGAATAATTGTGTCAATGAAGAAATCACAAAAAGGCCATTTAATACTTTATGACAAAAACAATTGATGCTATCTTAGTTGCATTTAGTTCTTTAACAAGTCCTTGTAAGATTTCATTATGAACACAATTACAAATGTGCACTGAATTCCATAAAAACCTTCGCAGCATTGGGGGTTGAATAAATTTGATCACAACTGTATCTGCCCGGTGCCTGAATGTTCTCCCCTAGATGGCATGGGAACCCCCCCACCCCCCACCCACAATTCTTGTAGAGGATTAAACAGAAAGATAAATGGGAATAAAATAAATGTTGTGAAGTTTAAAAAACTATGGCTTTATCCTCTACTAGGGTTGTGGGGAGGGTGTGAGGGGGGGGGGGGTTCCCCATGCCTGTCCAGCGGAGAAGGTTACGGACGCTGGGCACATACACACCCAGGGTACAGGGCGCCAATCCATCCCTGAACACAACCTCACACACACATACATACATTATACATAGGGGCAATTCATATAGGGGCAATTTAGAGCATTTTAATTT
>JAFMOC010000352.1:477500-524789 GCA_019802505.1 Corydoras sp. C115 | reverse complement strand
ATATCACTCCATATATCACTTTATATATCACTCCATATATCACTTTATATCACTTTATATATCACTCCATATATCACTCCATATATCACTTTATATAACACTCCATATATCACTCCATATATCACTCCATATATCACTCCATATATCACTCCATATATCACTTTATATAACACTCCATATATCACTTTATATAACACTCCATATATCACTCCATATATCACTCCATATATCACTCCATATCATCCTCTATATATCACTCCATATATCACTTTATATATCACTCCATATATCACTTTATATAACACTCCATATAACACTCCATACATATCACTCCATATATCACTCCATATATCACTCCATATTTCACTCCATATTTCACTCCATATAACACTCCATATATCACTCCTCAGATCACTCCATATATCACTCCATATATCACTCCATATATCACTTTATATATCACTCCATATATCACTTTATATAACACTCCATATATCACTTCATATATCACTTTATATAACACTCCATATATCACTCCATACATCACTCCTCAGATCACTCCATATATCACTTCATATATCACTTTATATAACACTCCATATATCACTCCATACATCACTCCTCAGATCACTCCATATATCACTTTATATAACACTTCATATATCACTTTATATAACACTCCATATAACACTCCATACATCACTCCTCAGATCACTCCATATATCACTTTATATATCACTTCATATATCACTTTATATAACACTCCATATATCACTTTATATAACACTCCATATAACACTCCATACATATCACTCCATATATCACTCCATATATCACTCCATATATCACTCCATATTTCACTCCATATTTCACTCCATATAACACTCGATATATCACTCCTCACATCACTCCATATATCACTCCATATATCATTTTACATAACACTCCATACAACAAACCACATATCACTCCTCACATCACTCCATATATCACTCCATACATAACACTCCATACAACAAACCACACTCATATCACTTCATATGTCCTCATAACACTCCTATCACTTTTAGATATACACTCCATATATATCGCCCTCTTTGTAGAAATGCGGCTGAAGCTTTGCAGATGCTGATGCTGAGGGCGTGATGTAGAATAACTGGATGAAGGGAAATGGCTTCTTTAAACTGCAGTAATGAAGTAAATGTCATTTTAACGATCATCAGCGTCCCCCGTGGGTTTAACTAAAGATGGGTTTCACATTAAATATTTAACGGCAGCTGCAGCAGCTTCCCTTTAAGACTCTTCGGTTTTAATGAGTTTACTATTCTGCTCTGCGTTTCTCAGAAAGAGAAAACAGTCCGAACTTTCCACCCACAGATTAAATCAGCGTTCGATTAGAAACTGCACCCCGGACTCGGCTCCTAACGTAATGTGAGGCTGGATGTTCTGTGTTAGAGATGAGACGGGGAACATTCTAATGATATGATTATTGTCTAGGGCGGCACGGTGGCTTAGTGGTTAGCATGTTCTCCTCTCAGCTCTAGGGATTCCCGGTTCGAATCCCAATCTGGGTGGAGTTTCCATGTTCTCCCCGTGTCCGTGTGGGTTTCCTCCGGGTTCTCCGGTTTCCCATGGGGAAACCCATGGGGACACGGGGAGAACATGGAAACTCCACCCAGAGCTAGATTCATGCTTGGATCCCCAGCGCTAAAAAGAAACGTGGGTTTACACTATTTAGGGGCAATTTAGAGAAGCAGATTCAACTCGGGGCAGCATGGTGGCTTAGTGGTTGGCATGTTCTCCTCTCAGCACAAGGGATTCCCGGTTCGAATCCCCATCTGGGTGGAGTTTCCATGTTCTCCCCGTGTCCGTGTGGGTTTCCTCCGGCTTCTCCGGTTTCCTCCCACAGTCCAAAAACATGGATCAAGGTCAAGTGAATGCTTCAAATTGCCCCTAATAGAGTGTGTGTGTGAGTGAGTGTGTGTCCAGTGATAGATTGGCGTCCTGTCCTGGGTGTATCTGCCCAGCGCCCGAGACGTTCTCCCTGGATGGGCATGGTTCAAACCAGTTGACCAGTTTCCACAGTTTGAAAACATGTATTCAAGGTGAATCGGCTGCTCTAAATTGCCCCTATATGGTGTAAACACGTTTGTTTTTTAGTTTAGTTTTTTAGGAGTTTCCATGTTCTTCCCATGTCCCCATGGGTTTCCTTCGAGTTCTCCAGTTTCCTCCCATGGATTCAAGGTGAATCGGCTGCTCTAGACTGCCCCTATATAGTGTAAACCCACGTTTGGTTTTTAGTGCTGAGGATCCAGGTTCGAATCCGGCTCTGGGTGTTGTTTCCATGTTCTCCCCGTGTCCCCATGGGTTTCTTTCGGGTTCTCCAGTTTCTTCCCATGGATTCAAGGTGAATCAGCTGCTCTAAATTGCCCCTATATGGTGTGAACACACATTTGCTTTTTAGTGCTGGGGATCCAGGCTCGACTGTCCATCCATTATCTTCTGCTTTATCCTCTATTAGGGTCAGGATGCCAATCTATCACTGGACACACACTCACTCACACAGACACACTCTATATGGGGCAATTTGGAGAACTCAATTGACTTGAACCATGTTTTTGGACAGTGGGAGGAAACCGGAGAACCCGGAGGAATCCCACGTGGACACGGGGAGAACATGGAAACTCCACCCAGATGGGGATTCGAACCGGGAATCCCTAGTGCTGAGAGGAGAACATGCTAAGCCACTAAGCCACCATGCCGCCCCGAGGTGAATCGGCTGCTCTAAATTGCCCCTACATGGTGTAAGCACATGTTTGCTTTTAGCGCTGGGGATCCAGGTTCGAATGGGGTTCTGGGTGGAGTTTCCATGTTCTCCCCGTGTCCCCATGGGTTTCCTTCAGGTTCTCCATTTTCTTTCCACAGTTTGAAAACATTGATTCAAGGTGAATCGGCTGCTCTAAATTGCCCCTATACCGTATAAACCCACGTTTGCTTATTAGTGCTGGGGATCCAGATTCGAATCCGGCTCTGGGTGTTGTTTCCATGTTCTCCCCATGGGTTTTCTTCGGGTTCTCCAGTTTCTTCCCATGGCTTCAAGGCGAATCGGCTGCTCTAAATTGCCCCTATATAGTGTAAACTCACGTTTGCTTTTTAGCGCTGACTTTCCCATGGGTTCTCCAGTTTCCCCCATGGATTCAAGGCGAATCGGCTGCTCTAAATTGCCCCTATATAGTGTAAACCCACGTTTGCTTATTAGCGCTGGGGATCCAGGTTCGAATCCGGCTCTGGGTGTTGTTTCCATGTTCTCCCCATGGGTTTTCTTCGGGTTCTCCAGTTTCTTCCCATGGATTCAAGGCGAATCGGCTGCTCTAAATTGCCCCTATATAGTGTAAACTCACGTTTGCTTTTTAGCGCTGACTTTCCCATGGGTTCTCCAGTTTCCCCCATGGATTCAAGGCGAATCGGCTGCTCTAAATTGCCCCTATATAGTGTAAACCCACGTTTGCTTATTAGCGCTGGGGATCCAGGTTCGAATCCGGCTCTGGGTGTTGTTTCCATGTTCTCCCCATGGGTTTTCTTCGGGTTCTCCAGTTTCTTCCCATGGATTCAAGGCGAATCGGCTGCTCTAAATTGCCCCTATATAGTGTAAACTCACGTTTGCTTTTTAGCGCTGACTTTCCCATGGGTTCTCCAGTTTCCCCCATGGATTCAAGGCGAATCGGCTGCTCTAAATTGCCCCTATACAGAATAACCCAACGTTTGCTTATTAGCGCTGGGGATCCAGGTTCGAATCCGGCTCTGGGTGTTGTTTCCATGTTCTCCCCATGGGTTTTCTTCGGGTTCTCCAGTTTCTTCCCATAGATTCAAGGCGAATCGGCTGCTCTATATAGTGTAAACTCACGTTTGCTTTTTAGCGCTGACTTTCCCATGGGTTCTCCAGTTTCCCCCATGGATTCAAGGCGAATCGGCTGCTCTAAATTGCCCCTATACAGAATAACCCAACGTTTGCTTATTAGCGCTGGGGATCCAGGTTCGAATCCGGCTCTGGGTGTTGTTTCCATGTTCTCCCCATGGGTTTTCTTCGGGTTCTCCAGTTTCCCCCATGGATTCAAGGCGAATCGGCTGCTCTAAATTGCCCCTATACAGAATAAACCCACGTTTGCTTATTAGCACTGGGGATCCAGATTCGAATCCGGCTCTGGGTGTTGTTTCCATGTTCTCCCCATGGGTTTTCTTCGGGTTCTCCAGTTTCTTCCCATGGATTCAAGGCGAATCGGCTGCTCTAAATTGCCCCTATATAGTGTAAACTCACGTTTGCTTTTTAGCGCTGACTTTCCCATGGGTTCTCCAGTTTCCCCCATGGATTCAAGGCGAATCGGCTGCTCTAAATTGCCCCTATATAGTGTAAACCCACGTTTGCTTATTAGCGCTGGGGATCCAGATTCGAATCCGGCTCTGGGTGTTGTTTCCATGTTCTCCCCATAGGTTTTCTTCGGGTTCTCCAGTTTCTTCCCATGGATTCAAGGCGAATCGGCTGCTCTAAATTGCCCCTATATAGTGTAAACTCACGTTTGCTTTTTAGCGCTGACTTTCCCATGGGTTCTCCAGTTTCCCCCATGGATTCAAGGCGAATCGGCTGCTCTAAATTGCCCCTATATAGTGTAAACCCACGTTTGCTTTTTAGCGCTGGGGATCCAAATGTGATAAAGTAAAAAAAAAGATGTGAAACGGTGAAAAGAAACAGAAACCCGACGGCGAAACGGAACCAACGCGGTACCCTGTCAGTTCTGCGGCGGAAAAACCACAGAACCTGCTTTATTTTCCCAGAACATTCCATCAGCCGTCACTCTGTCAGAGCGAAGCCCCTCCCCTCGCGCCGCCTCGCCTCGCCTCGCCGCTCCAGCCACGCTCGAAACACTTCTCACAGTCGGACCCACGGCCTCGGCCTCAGAGGCCAATCAGATAATTGTGGCGTTTTGACGCTCGGCGCTCGGCTCGCGGGGAGAGAGACGGCCCTCTGCCGAAATTCTATCCTCTGAGAACTCGAGCAGATGTTCTCAATAAAGCCGAGACAGCGACATGTTACACAAACATTAAAGCCTAATTTGACAATCAATGTTCGCGAAACTGCATACCGGCGCGATGGAGGGCAGGTCACATGATCACGCAGGGCCGTGGAATCGAACCCCCATCGCCCCGTCTCATGGGTCTCCTCCTGGGAGAGTGAATCGGCTGCTCTAAATTGCCCCTATATGGTGTGAACACAAGTTTGCTTTTCAGTGCTGGGGTTTCAGGTTCGAATCCGGTTCTTTGTCATATACCTGCCCAGCGAATCGGGCTCTGGGAGTTTCCATGTTCTCCCCGTGTCCCCATGGGATTCCTCTGGGTTCTCCAGTTTCCTCCCACAGTTTGATAACATGGATTCAAGGTGATTCGGTTGCTCTAAATTGCCCCTATATAGTATTAATCCACGTTTGCATTTTAGCGCTGGGCAGCACTTATCCATTTTAGCGCTTATCCAGGTTTGAATCGGGCTCTGGGTGGAGTTTCCCATGGGTTCTCCAGTTTCCCCCATGGATTCAAGGTGAATCGGCTGCTCTAAATTGCCCCTATATGGTGTGAACACATGTTTGCATTTTAATGCAGGGGATCCAGGTTCGAATCCCAATCTGGGTGGAGTTTCCATGTTCTCCCCGTGTCCCCATGGGTTCTCCAGTTTCCCCCATGGATTCAAGGTGATTCGGCTGCTCTAAATTGCCCCTATATGGTATAAACACAAGTTTGCTTTTTAACACTGGGGATCCAGGTTCGAAGTCGGTTCTGGGTGTTGTTTCCATGTTCTCCCCGTGTCCCCATGGGTTTCCTCTGGGTTCTCCAGTTTCCTCCCATGGATTCAAGGTGAATCGGCTGCTCTAAATTGCCCCTATATGGTGTGACCCCACGTACTTCAATCCTCTGAGAAGTCGAGCAGATGTTCTCAATAAAGCCGAGACAGCGACATGTTACACAAACATTAAAGCCTAATTTGACAATCAATGTTCATGAAACTGCATACCGGCGCGATGGAGGGCAGGTCACATGATCACGCAGGGCCGTGGAATCGAACCCCCATCGCCCCGTCTCATGGGTCTCCTCCTGGTAAGAGTGAATCGGCTGCTCTAAATTGCCCCTATATGGTGTGAACACAAGTTTGCTTTTTAATGCAGGGGATCCAGGTTCGAATCCCAATCTGGGTGGAGTTTCAGTGTTCTCCCTGTGTCCCCATGGGTTTCCTTCGGATTCTCCAGTTTCTTCAAATAGATTCAAGGTTAATCGGCTGCTCTAAATTGCCCCTATATGGTGTGAACACACGTTTGCATTTTAATGCAGGGGATCCAGGTTCGAATCCCAATCTGGGTGGAGTTTCTATGTTCTCTCCGTGTCCCCATGGGTTTCCTCTGGGTTCTCCAGTTTCCTCCCACAGTTTGATAACGTGGATTCAAGGTGACTCGGCTGTGCTACATTGCCCCTATATAGTGTAAACACACGTTTGCTTTTTATGCTGGGGATCCAGGTTCGAATTGGGCTCTAGGTGGAGTTTCCCATGGGTTTCCTCTGGGTTCTCCAGTTTCCTCCCACAGTTTGATAACATGGATTCAAGGTGATTCTGCTGCTCTAAATTGCCCCTATATAGTATTAACCCACGTTTGCATTTTAGCGCTGGGCAGCACTTATCCATTTTTAGCGCTTATCCAGGTTCGAATCGGGCTCTGGGTGGAGTTTCCCATGGGTTCTCCAGTTTCCCCCATGGATTCAAGGTGAATCGGCTGATCTATATTGCTCCTATATGGTGTGAACACACGTTTGCATTTTAATGCAGGGGATCCAGGTTCGAATCCCAATCTGGGTGGAGTTTCCATGTTCTCCTCGTGTCCCCATGGGATTCCTCTGGGTTCTCCAGTTTCCTCCCACAGTTTGATAACATGGATTCAAGGTGATTCGGCTGCTCTAAATTGCCCCTATATGGTATAAACACAAGTTTGCTTTTTAACACTGGGGATCCAGGTTCGAAGTCGGTTCTGGGTGTTGTTTCCATGTTCTCCCCGTGTACCCATGGGTTTCCTCTGGGTTCTCCAGTTTCCTCCCATCGGAGAATCGGCTGCTCTAAATTGCCCCTATATAGTGTAAACCCACGTTTGCTTTTCAGTGCTGGGGTTCCAGGTTCGAATCCGGTTCTTTGTCATATACCTGCCCAGTGAATCGGGCTCTGGGTGGAGTTTCCCATGGGTTTCCTCTGGGTTCTCCAGTTTCCTCCCACAGTTTGATAACATGGATTCAAGGTGATTCTGCTGCTCTAAATTGCCCCTATATAGTATTAACCCACGTTTGCATTTTAGCGCTGACTTTCCCATGGGTTCTCCAGTTTCCCCCATGGATTCAAGGTGAATCGGCTGCTCTAAATTGCCCCTATATGGTGTGACCCCACGTACTTCAATCCTCTGAGAACTCGAGCAGATGTTCTCAATAATGCCGAGACAGCGAGTCATGTTACACAAACATTAAAGCCTAATTTGACAATCAATGTTCGTGAAACTGCATACCGGCGCGATGGAGGGCAGGTCACATGATCACGCAGGGCCGTGGAATGGAACCCCCATCGCCCCGTCTCATGGGTCTCCTCCTGGATGTAACACTGGATGAATATTTGTCGTTGAAATTGAAGGCAGGCCTTTAGAACCTCTGTAATTGTTAGATGAATAAACCCACGGCTCCTCTCAGGCTCCTCATTCCGCACTTCAGACCTCGCGAGTCGAGCGCTCGGCTTATTTGCCTTTTCATTCCAATGTCAGCATGTTCCGCTCGCTTCGGACTCCCGCCAGAACCGGACCGAAGCTCGGGAACCTGAGTCAATAACGCCGGAGCCGGTCCAGTCCACATTCCGCGGTGATCTTATTAGAACAGTTCTGCTGTTTAAACACTCCTCAGTTACAGCAGCAGGGGGGGCATGGAGGCTTTGTGGTTAGCATGTTCTCCTCTCCAATCCCAATCTGGGTGGAGTTTCCATGTTCTCCCCGTGTCCACGTGGGTTTCCTCCGGGTTCTCCGGTTTCCTCCCACAGTCCAAAAACATGGATCAAGGTCAATTGAGTTCTCCAAATTGCCCCATATAGTGTGTGTTTGTGTGAGTGAGTGTGTCCAGTGATATATTGGCGCCCTGTCCTGGGTGTATCTGCCCAGCGCCCGAAACGTTCTCCCCTGGATGGGCATGGGGAACCCCCCCCCACCGCGACCCTAATAGAGGATAAAGCGGAAGATAATGAATAAATCAATTAATAAATTGCCCCTACGACACGGTGGCTTAGTGGTTGGCATGTTCTCCTCTTAGTTCTGGGAATTCAGGTTCGAATCCCAATCTGGGTGGAGTTTCCATGTTCTCCCCATGTCCACGTGGGTTTCCTCCGGGTTCTCCGGTTTCCTCCCACAGTCCAAAAACATGGATCAAGGTCAATTGAGTTCTCCAAATTGCCCAATATAGAGTGTCTGTGTCAGTGAGTGTGTGTCCAGTGATAGATTGGTATCTGCCCAGCACCCGGAACGTTCTTCATTGTTCCAGGGATGTTGTGATGAACCCTGTGTTCACCTTGTAAGTCGCTTTGGATAAAAGCGTCCAATAAATGACCAAATGTAAACGAAATGTAGAACAAAGTCGTTTAGTCTCTCACTTAAATCTGTTCTGCGCATTACATCAACCACCTGAAAGTGAGAGGGCAGGTCCTGAAATGTTCCACACTCTATACGGCGGAACGCAGTTCTAGTTTTAAAGGCATGAGAAAGAGGTCTCCCCCAAACAACAGCTTTAAAGTTCGAAAAACTTAATTGGTCCATAAAACGTCGAGGCCGACGCCCAGAACCGTTCCCCCCGAACGATGAAGCATGCGAAGAAAATGCTAAAGATTTGCAGCTGGATGGGGCAAGTGATCTGCAGCTTTCTGAGCGAACATACAGCACACGGTCCAAAGTATCAGGACACCCGAGACATAAGACTGAGATTTAAGGAGCATCGGCGGCTGTGAATTGCCCCTATAAAGTGTAAACATATAGTTTACACTGTATATTCATTCATTATCTCCCGCTTTATCCTCTATTAGGGTCGCGGTGGGGTTCCACATGCCCATCCAGGGGAGAACGTTTCGGGCGCTGGGCAGATACACCCAGGACAGGGCGCCAATCCATCGCTGGACACACTCACTCACACACACACACTCTATATGGGGCAATTTGGAGAATTCAATTGACTTGATCCATGTTTTCGGACTGTGGGAGGAAACCGGAGAACCCGAAGGAAACCCACGCGGACACGGGGAGAACATGGAAACTCCACCCAGATGGGGATTCGAACCGGGAATCCCTAGTGCTGAGAGGAGAACATGCCAACCACTAAGCCACCGTGCCGACTTACACTGTATAATTCTATATAGTGTTGGGGGATCCAGGTATGAATCCGGCTCTGGGTGGAGTTTCCATGTACTCCCCGTGTCCCCATGGGTTCCCTCCGGGTTCTCCAGTTTTCTCCCACAGTTTGATAAAATGGATGCAAGGTGAATCGGCTGCTCTAAATTGCCCCTATATAGTGTAAACACACGTTTGCTTTTAGTGCTGGGGCTTCAGGTTCGAATCCGGTTCTGGATGGAGTTTCCATGTTCTCCCCGTGTCCCCATGGGTTCCCTCCGGATTCTCTAGTTTTCTCCCACAGGCTAAAAACATGGATTAAAGGTGAATTGAATGCTGTAAATTGCCCCTGCCGCTTTCTGAGTAAACATACAGCACACGCTCAAAAGTATTAGGACACCCAAGACATAAGACTGATATTCAAGGTGAATCGGCTGCTGCAAATTGCCCCTATATAGTGTTGGGGGATCCAGGTATGAATCCGGCTCTGGGTGGAGTTTCCATGTTCTCCCTGTGTCCCCATGGGTTCCCTCCGGGTTCTCCGGTTTCCTCCCACAGTTTGATAAAATGGATGCAAGGTGAATCGGCTGCTCTAAATTGCCCCTATATAGTGTAAACACACGTTTGCTTTTTAGTGATGGGGATCCAGGTTTGAATCGGGTTCTGGGTGGAGTTTCCATGTTCTCCCCGTGTCCCCATGGGTTCCCTCCGGGGTCTCCAGTTTTCTCCCATAATTTGATAACATAGATTCAAGGTGAATCGGTTGCTCTAAATTGCTCCTATATAGTGTAAACACACGTTTGCTTTTAGCGCTTGGGATCCAGGTTTGAATCGGGTTCTGGGTGGAATATCCATGTTCTCCCCGTGTCCCCATGGGTTTCCTCCGGGTTCTCCAGTTTCTCCCAGTTTCCTGGAGTTTCCATGTTCTTCCTCCGGGTTCTCCAGTTTCCTCCCACAGGCTAAATTGCCCTTATATAGTGTAAACACATGTATGCTTTTTAGTGCAGGTATGAATCTGGCTCTGGATGGAGTTTCCATGTTCTTCCCTCCGGGTTCTCCAGTTTCTTCTCAAGGATTAAAGGTGAATCGGCTGCTGTGAAATTGCCCCAATATATTGTAAACTACATTGTAAACACAAGCTTGCTTTTTTAGTGCTGGGGATCCAGGTTCCAATCTGGCTCTGGGTGGAGTTTCCATGTTCTCCCCGTGTCCCCATGGGTTCCCTCCGGGTTCTCCAGTTTCTTCCCAATAGATTCAAGGTGAACCGAATGCTCTAGATTGCCCCATATAGTGTGTGTCTGTGTGTGAGTGAGTGTGCCCAGCGATAGATTGGCACCCTGTCCTGTCCCAGCACCTACACATAAGAGAGTAGAATCCCGAGTCCGGTCCCCCCTTTGCAGAGAATGTCTCCTCCTGCGTTCTGTCATGCATCACGTGTTCTCCTCATTCATCCAGAAAGGCAGCAGTGAGGTCACACACCGATGTTGGATGGGGCGACCTGGCTCTCAGTCTGCACTGCAGTTCATCCCAAACGTGTTGGACTGAAGTGAGGTCAGGGTTCTGTGAGCGTCTGTCAAGTTCTTCCACACCAAACTCACCCAGCCATGCCGTTATGGAGGTAATATTACCCCTCAGTGGAATTAAGAGGGCTACCCCTGAAACCCCACCTCACATTATTATTATTATTATAAGTGTTAGATTTACAGCGCAGTCAGACTTCCAAACCCAGAGCCATTATCTGAGTGTTTCTAAAATGGCTGATCACCTGGGATTTCACTGAAAACACAGAGTTCTGCTGAACTCTATGGAAATCTTTGGGGTTAAGGAACCAGCCTTGAAACCAGAAGGTCCACGGTTCCATTCCGGGTTCCACAAAGTAACTCATATGCTCCCTGGGTGCCGTGTATAGAGCCGCCCGCCACTCCAACCATCTCAACAGGATCTCATGGGGTTGTGTGTTTACAGGTTCCAATTCCAATCTGGGTGGAGTTTCCATGTTCTCCCCGTGTCCACGTGGGTTTTGACCTTGATCCATGTTTTTGGACTGTGGGAGGAAACCGGAGAACCCGGAGGAAACCCACAAGGACAAGGGGAGAACATGGAAACTCCACCCAGATTGGGATTCGAACTTGAATCCTCAGCACTGAGAGGAGAACATGCTAAACCACTAAACCACCGTGCCGCCCACACTCAAGGTTCATCCATCCACTATCTTCTTCTACTAGGGTCGCGGGGGGGTTCCCCATGCCCATCCAGGGGAGAACGTTTCGGGCACTGGGCAGGGACAACCAGGACAGGGGGGGCAATCTATCACTGGACACAAACTCACTCACACAGACACACTCTATATGGGGCAATTTGGAGAATTCAAGTGACCTTGATCCATGTTTTTGGACTGTGGGAGGAAACCGGAGAACCCAGAGGAAACCCACGTGGACACGGGGAGAACATGGAAACTCCACCCAGATTGGGATTCAAACCTGAATCCTCAGCGCTGAGAGGAGAACATGCCAACCACTAAGCCACCGTGCCGCCTTAAATCACATATCAATATAAACCCATATCATTACCTTCAGCTTGATCCTCTAGGGTTGATTGATGGGAAGGGGGGGCAGATAGACCCAGGACAGGGTGCCAGTCTTTCACTGGGCACACTCACGCACAGAAACACACACTCTATATGGGGCAATTTGGAGCGTTCAATTGACCTTGATCCTTGTTTTTGGACTGTGGGAGGAAACCGGAGAACCCGGAGAAGAAGAAACCGTGCCGCCAACAAAGCAATTCATCCATCCATCCATTATCTTCCACTTCATCCTCTACTAGAGTCCATGCCCATTCATCTCGGGCGCTGGGCAGATACACTCAGGACAGGACACCAATCTATCACTGGACACACACTCACTCACACAGACACTCTCTTTATGGGGCAATTAGGGGTGAGCTGCAATATTCGCTGATTCGACGATTCGATTCGGAGAACCGTAGTCGACTATGAACCTCATAGTCGAAATGTACCATTTTGACCACATGGGGGCGCCCATGGCTGCTGCTAAGCGTTAGTTTTTACATGAAATGTCTTTGTTTTTCGATATATATATAGCCTTTTGTCAAAATCATCCTTATTTTTAGGTTTTTAGGTTTTTTTTTTTTTTAGGTTTTTCCTTTGAAGTGGAAAAAAGTCCAGAATGGGGATCCCATTTACGGTGCTCTAGAAAAACAAGTAAAATATAAAAAAATATATATATTTTTTTTAAAACCACGCTTATAGCGCCATCTTGTGGTGAAATTTTAACTGATTCGACTATCAGTCGACTATAGGGAAAATCTGACGAATCAGATTCGACTATGAAAATCCTTTGTTGAATACACCCCTAGGGGCAATTTAGAGAATACAATTGACGTTGATCCATGTTTTTGGACTGTGGGAGGAAACCGGAGAACCCGGAGAACATGCTAACCTCTAAGCCACCGTGCCGCCCCGCTGCACATCAATGTGAAATCATTGTCATCGTTAGAACATTAGACGAAGGACGGGGGTTCTTTATGTCAGGTCTGTAATTCTATAGGCCAGAACCGCCCCGAACGCGCCCCGTCGCCCCGTCCGTAGGATCTGTGGTTCGAATAATGACCCGTGTGCTCTTAAACAACAGCGGCACGTCTTCCCAGCGTTCTGCTCTCCGGCTTCAACACGCGCTGCCAAAAACGTGAGCTCAGCCGAGCTGCCCTCATAAACCCCGTCCCAGCGATCCCCCATCACCCGCTGATGTGGGCGAGCGCCCCGACTCGCGGGGTCTCTGATGTTCCGTCTAGCAGTGATTTTCAATCCCAGCCTTGTCTGATCCGTAAAGGGAGCCGGAGAGATGATGTCGGCGAGCATGAGGTAATGCGGCCGAGTAATTGCGAAAATGATGGTTTGTCTCCGAGGAGAAGTGACCCCGACCCAGACCTCTGGAGTTCCCCCCACGTTCTACTCTGATGTGCCCCTCCGTGCTGTTCAAACAAGCTCCCCACGTTAATCCACTCAGACAAGCCGGCTAAAGCCCGGGCCTCGATACGTAACTCACCCCCCACCCCCCCCACACCCCCATACTGTTATATAATACATTTTTATTTAGAAGCGCCTTTCCAAACACTCAAGGTCCATCCATCCATTATCTTCTGGTTCCCCATGCCCATCCAGGGGAGAACGTTTCGGGCGTTGGACAGATACACCCAGAATAAACCCAGAACAGGACGCCAATCTATCACTGGATGCAATCCACACTCTATATGGGGCAATTTGGAGAATTCCATGCATTGCTGGGGGGGAGGGGGTTCCTCATGCCCATCCAGGGGAGAACGTTTTGGGCGCTGGGAAGATACACCCAGGACAGGACGCCAATATATCACTGGACACACACTCACTCAAACGGACACGCTCTATATGGGGCAATTAGGAGAACTCATTTGACTTGATCCATGTTTTTGGACTGTGGGAGGAAACCGGAGAACCCGGAGGGAGCCCACGTGGACATGGGGAGAACATGAAAACTCGTGGGGGGTTCGGAGAACGTTTCGGGCGTTGGACAGATACACCCAAGACACGGCGACAATATATCGCTGGGACAGGACGCCAATCTATCACTGGACACACTCACTCACACAGACACACTCTATATGGGGCAATTTGGAGAACTCGATTGACCTTGATCCTTGTTTTTGGACTGTGGGAGGAAACCGGAGAACCCGGAGGGAACCTACGTGGACACGGGGAGAACATGGAAACTCATGGGGGGTTCCCCATGTCCATCCAGGGGAGAACATTTCGGGCGCTGGACAGATACACCCAGAATAAACCCAGAACAGGACGCCAATCTATCACTGGATGCAATCCACACTCTATATGGGGCAATTTGGAGAATTCAGTTGACCTTGAGCCATGTTTTTGGACTGTGGGAGGAAACCGGAGAACCCGGAGGGAACCCACGTGGACACGGGGAGAACATGGAAACTCGTGGGGGGTTCCTCATGCCCATCCAGGGGAGAACGTTTCGGGCGCTGGACAGATACACCCAGAATAAACCCAGAACAGGACGCCAATCTATCACTAGTTGCAATCCACACTCTCTATATGGGGCAATTTGGAGAATTCAGTTGACCTTGAGCCATGTTTTTGGACTGTGGGAGGAAACCGGAGAACCCGGAGGGAACCCACGTGGACACGGGGAAAACATGGAAACTCCACCCAGATTGGGATACGAACCAGGAATCCCCAGCGCGGAGAGGAGAACATGCCAACCACTAAGCTACCATGCCGTCCTATTCATTTATCCATCCATGCATTGCTGGGGGGGAGGGGGTTCCTCATGCCCATCCAGGGGAGAACGTTTTCGGGCGCTGGGCAGATAAACCCAGGACAGGACGCCAATCTATCACTGGACACACACACTCACTCACACAGACACACTCTATATGGGGCAATTTGGAGAACTCATTTGACTTGATCCATGTTTTTGGACTGTGGGAGGAAACCGGAGAACCCGGAGGGAACCCACGTGGACACGGGGAGAACATGGAAACTCGTGAGGGGTTCGGAGAACGTTTCGGGCGTTGGACAGATACACCCAAGACACGGCGCCAATATATCGCTGGGACAGGACGCCAATCTATCACTGGCAATTTGGAGAACTCGATTGACCTTGATCCTTGTTTTTGGACTGTGGGAGGAAACCGGAGAACCCGGAGGAAACCCATGAGGACACGGGGAGAACATGGAAACTCCACCCAGATTGGGATTCGAACCAGGAATCAGTAGCGCTGAGAGGAGAACATGTTAACCACTAAGCCACCGTGCCACCACATGGTAGAACTTGGTAGTTCAGGTTGTAATGCAGATGTTTTTCACTCATTCCCTTCTGTGAGAGAACCGGAGAACAACAAGTGTGAGTAGAAGGTGGCGAGAGGTTTCGCTTTAGATCTGAAATATTTATGACAGGAAAGGTCCTGGTTAACGTGCAGCGGGTGCTGGGCGCTGGGCTTTGGGAGGTCATCTTGAGGGGGGGGGGAGGGGGGCAGGGGGGCAGGGGGGGAGGGGGGGTTTGCCACACCGTGTATTTGGTTGGGTTGGAGGAAAAGTAATGTGGTGTTAAACCTCTGTGTGCAGAGCCTCGAGCCTGTCGGGATTAGAGCTGCTTCCTTTCCATCGGTTAACGACCTCCATGTGTCTCCGCGTTTAATGAGTGAGACTCTCGGAGACTGATCGTCGAGACCGTACTTATATTTACGAATACTTCTCTATACATCCAAAGTCATCCCTAAACTTGCCCCCTCATATCTGTCAAATGACCTTGAGTGTGGGTGGCTTAGTGGGTAGCATGGTGGTTCTCCTCTCAGCACTAGGGATTCCTGGTTCGAATCCCAATCTGGGTGGAGTTTCCATGTTCTCCCCATGTCCGTGTGCGTTTCCTCCGGGTTCTCCGGTTTCCTCCCACAGTCCAAAAACGTGGATCAAGGTCAATTGAGTTCTCCAAATTGCCCCATATAGAGTGTGTCTGTGTGAGTGAGTGTGTGTCCAGTGATGGATTGGTGTCCTGTCCTGGGTGTATCTGCGCAGTGCCTGAAACGTTCTCCCCTGGATGGGCATGGGGAACCCCCCCGCGACCCTAATAGAGGATAAAGCGGAAGATAATGGATGGATGGATAAATTTTAATTAAAGACCTCTAAATTAAAGACCTTAATAAATAAATAAATTTATAAATTTAATAAAGACCTTAATTAAAGATTTCTTTGCTGATTGTGACTTTGGAAAAGGTCTTTAATTAAGATTTATTCCTTCATCCATTATCTTCAGCTTAATTCTCTACTAGGGTTGCGCGGGGGGGGGTTCCCCATGCCCATCCAGGGGAGAACGTTTCGGGCGCTGGACAGATACACCCAGGACAGGACGCCAATCTATCACTGGACACACACTCACTCACTCAGACACACTCTATATGGGGCAATTTGGAGAATTCAATTGGCTTGATCCATGTTTTTGGACTGTGGGAGGAAACCGGAGAACCCGGAAACAACCCACACGGACACGGGGAGAACATGGAAACTCCACCCAGCGCTGAGAGGTAACCACTAAGCCACCATGCCGCCCTTTAGTGTGTTAAATTATATTATAAAATGTGTACTTCAAGTCCTTAAATCTGATTGACTGAGCCGTTTGTCCAGCCGGGACGTTATTAACAATAACACACACCTCTGACCGCTTCACATTCATATCAATGAGTGGTATACAATACATTATGATGCCGTTATTTTACATACTGTTCTGTAATTTGGCCACAAGAAGGCAGTATTTCATTGTTAGGGAAACCGAAAACCTGTTACTCAGCGATGTGTGGTTACTTTTGTTGCGGAAGACCAGATTATTAACAAGTTTGCTTTTAATAAACGCATTTATGAATCAAACCTTGTTGTTGTTTTTATTATAGTGTGTTTGTAATTGTCTTATTAAAGCAGTATGACACTCGAGGTTGTGTATTATTGTGAATAAATCACGGGAAAAGGGTGTAACTGTACTCCGCTATTCGTCGCGTACATAATAACACCCCTTCCCGTGATTTATTCACAATAATGTACGTCCTCATGTTTACCGCAGTTGCGTCTAACTCAAACCTTGTTTTTTGTATTATAGTGTGTGTGTGATTGTTTTATTAATGCAATACGACACTCGAGGTTGTGTATTATTGTAAATAAATCACGGGAAAAGGGTGTAACTGTACAACACTATGCGTTGCGTGCCTAATAACACCCCTTCCCGTGATTTATTCACAATAATACACAACCTCGAGTGTCGTATTGCTTTAATAATACAGTTCCAAACATACTATAATAAAAAAACAAGGGTGTAACTGTACCCCGCTATTCGTCGCGTACATAATAACACCTCTTCCCGTGATTTATTCACAATAATGTACGTCCTCACGTTTAACGCAGTTGCGTCTAACTCAAACCTTGTTGTTGTTTTTATTATAGTGTGTTTTTAATTGTTTTATTAAAGCAATACGACACTCGGGGTTGTGTATTATTGTAAATAAATCACGGGAAAAGGGTGTAACTGTACAACGCTATGCGTCGCGTGCCTAATAACACCCCTTCCCGTGATTTATTCACAATAATACACAACCTCGAGTGTCGTATTGCTTTAATAATACAGTTCCAAACATACTATAATAAAAAAAAAAACAAGGTTGTAACTGTACCCCGCTATGCGTCGCGTGCCTAATAACCCCACTTCCCGTGATTTATTCACAATAATACACAACCCCGAGTGTCGTATTGCTTTAATAATACAGTTCCAAACATACTATAATAAAAAAACAAGGTTGTAACTGTACTCCGCTATTCGTCGCGTGCCTAATAACCCCACTTCCCGTGATTTATTCACAATAATGTACGTCCTCACGTTTAACGCAGTTGTGTCTAACTCAAACCTTGTTGTTTTTTGTATTATAGTGTGTTTATAATTGTTTTATTAAAGCAGTATGACACTCGAGGTTGTGTATTATTGTAAATAAATCACGGGAAAAGGGTGGAACTGTACGACGCTATGCGTCGCGTACATAATAACACCCCTTCCCGTGATTTATTCACAATTATACACAACCCCGAGTGTCGTATTGCTTTAATAATACAGTTCCAAACATACTATAATAAAAAAAACAAGGGTGTAACTGTACCCCGCTATTCGTCGCGTACATAATAACACCCCTTCCCGTGATTTATTCACAATAATGTACGTCCTCACGTTTAACGCAGTTGCGTCTAACTCAAACCTTGTTGTTTTTTTCATTATAGTGTGTTTTTAATTGTTTTATTAAAGCAATACGACACTCGAGGTTGTGTATTATTGTGAATAATTCACGGGAAAAGGGTGTAACTGTACAACGCTATGCGTCGCGTGCCTAATAACACCCCTTCCCGTGATTTATTCACAATAATACACAACCTCGAGTGTCGTATTGCTTTAATAATACAGTTCCAAACATACTATAATAAAAAAACAAGGGTGTAACTGTACCCCGCTATTCGTCGCGTACATAATAACACCCCTTCCCGTGATTTATTCACAATAATGTACGTCCTCACGTTTAATGCAGTTGCGTCTAACTCAAACCTTGTTGTTTTTTGTATTATAGTGTGTTTTTAATTGTTTTATTAAAGCAATACGACACTCGAGGTTGTGTATTATTGTGAATAAATCACGGGAAAAGGGTGTAACTGTACTCCGCTATGCGTCGCATGCCTAATAACCCCACTTCCCGTGATTTATTCACAATAATACACAACCTCTAGTGTCATATTGCTTTAATAATACAGTTCCAAACATACTATAATAAAAAAAACAAGGGTGTAACTGTACCCTGCTATTCGTCGCGTGCCTAATAACCCCACTTCCTGTGATTTATTCACAATAATGTACGTTCTCACCTTTAACGCAGTTGTGTCTAACTCAAACCTTGTTGTTGTTTTTATTATAGTGTGTTTTTAATTGTTTTATTAAAGCAATACGACACTCGAGGTTGTGTATTATTGTAAATAAATCATGGGAAAAGGGTGTAACTGTACAACACTATGTGTCGCGTGCCTAATAACCCCACTTCCCATGATTTATTCACAATAATACACAACCCCGAGTGTCGAATTGCTTTAATAAAACAGTTCCAAACATACTATAATAAAAAAAACAAGGGTGTAACTGTACCCCGCTATGCGTCGCGTGCCTAATAACCCCACTTCCCGTGATTTATTCACAATAATGTACGTCCTCACGTTTATCGCAGTTGCGTCTAACTCCGTGTGATGGACCGTGCGACCGTGTGACGGACAGATTCCGAAACGTGGACGTCATTCTTAAGTTTGAATCCCAACGTTATGCTAGGAAGGACAATAAACAGGCCCTAAAACTCTGGCGCGTAAATCGTTTTGGATGACAGGACTTGAAAGCTTTTCATAGTTGGTGTCTATGGGGATTTTAATTGATAGTTTGGGATGGAGCCGATTAGAAAGAGGCAATAAAACGAAGGAAAGCCACCACATCACCACATCACACTGCTAAATAAAAGCCCAGCTGGGCTACATTACGTCTGATTTACGGCCCGGAGACGAACGGAATATTAAAAATCATTAGTCATCAGGTTACGTAAGGTTTAAAGATGTTGATTATTAACATGGCTCATAGACTTTAAGTGTTCCAATCACTCACAGTGCAAACTGTGTAACACACTGACCTCCATGTTGTTTGTTCGTGTTATAATCTGGACATCTGATAAGAGCAGGTGATATTTTGGAGGGAATCCAGCGGAATTTGGGTCAGACGCTTAACTTTTAAATTTGAATCTTAAAGACGAGCGACAACGGCGGCTTAGTGGTTGGCGTGTTCTCCTCTCAGAGCTGGGGATCCGAGTTTGAATCCCAATCTGGGTGGAGCTTCCATGTTCTCCCCGTGTCTGGAGGGGTTTTCATGGGGTTGGTGCTTCTCCCAGTCCAAAAACATGGATTCAAGGTAGATTAAATGCCCCATGGTGTGAGAGTGTGTTCAGTGATAGATTGGTGCCCTGTCCTGGGTGTATCTGCCCAGTGCCCGAGACATTCTCCCCTGGATGGGCATGGGGACCCCCCCCCCCCCAATAGAGGATAACGCGTAATTAATTAAAGACCTTTTCCAAAGTCACAATCAGCAATCTCATAATCTTTCACTTCATCCTCTACTATGGTCACGGGGGGGGCAGATACACCCAGGACAGGACACCAATCTGTCACTGGATACACACTCACTCACACAAACACACTCTATATGGGGCAATTTGGAGAATTCAATTGAACTTGATCCATGTTTTTGGACTGTGGGAGGAAACTGGAGAACCCGGAGGAAACCCACGTGGACACGGGGAGAACTTGGAAACTCCACCCAGATTGGGATTCGACCCGGGAATTCCTAGCGCTGAGAGGAGAACATGCCAACCACTAAGCCACCTATGGATTTAAGATAAATCATCCATCCATTATCTTCCACTTTATCCTGTACTAGGGTCATGGGGGGGTTCCCCATGCCCATCCAGGGGAGAACGTTTCGGGCGCTGGGCAGATACACCCAGGACAGGACGCCAATCTATCACTGGACACACACTCACTCACACACACACTCTATATGGGGCAATTTGGAGCATTCAATTGAACTTGATCCATGTTTTTGGACTGTGGGAGGAAACCGGAGAACCCGGAGGAAACCCACGTGGACACGGGGAGAACATGGAAACTCCACCCAGATTGGGATTCGAACCGGTAATTCCTAGCGCTGAGAGGAGAACATGCTAACCACTAAGCCACCTATGGATTTAAGGTAAATCATCCATCCATCCATTATCTTCCACTTTATCCTCTACTAGGGTCGCGTAGGGGGTTCCCCATGCCCATCCAGGGGAGAACGTTTCGGGCACTGGGCAGATACACCCAGGACAGGATGCCAATCTATCACTGGGCACATACTCACTCAATCAGACACACTCTATATGGGGCAATTTGGAGAACTCTATTGACTTGATCCATGTTTTTGGACTGTGGGAGGAAACCGGAGAACCCGGAGGAAACCCACGTGGACATGGGGATCACATGGAAACTCCACCCAGATTGGGATTCGAACCTAACCACTAAGCCACCCGGGTCCGTATGTAATAAATGGAAATCTATATAAGTCCCTTGTCACAATGTGACATGCTGCTGAAGATAAAGCCTCCATGCTACGCTTCCTCTCTCGCCGTGGTGTAGCACCGATTACAATCAGCGGAATACAGTATCACTCATCCCCGCCTCGAGCGGCACACTGGGTTGCGAGGGCCGATTTGAGGGCTTTATGATAACAACAACATTATGGGGGCTGAAGTGGCGTGAATGTAGAAGTGGGCCGTATGACAAGACGCCACACCACAGGATTTGGATTGGTTGGAAAGCGCCAGCAAAACAGCGCAGCCACATGAAAGCAGCTCTGAAAACTTTGGTTTGAACTGCGCTTTTATTTGACATCCATAAAGCAGAGATCTGTAACCAGCAAAAATGGAACCTAGGACAGTTCCAACAAATCATAACGTCAGGATTTACTGCCGACTCGGGGTCGCACTGCCAAACCAAACGGGAATACGAGCCGAGCTTTAAAGAATTTTTAAAGAATTAAAGCAAGAAACGGGACAGCACAGTGGCTTAGTGGTTGGCATGTTCTCCTCCCAGCGTTAGGGATTCCCGGTTCGAATCCACATCTGGGTGGAGTTTCCATGTTCTCCCCGTGTCCGCGTGGGTTTCCTCCGGGTTCTCCGGTTTCCTCCCACAGTCCAAAAACATGGATCATGGTCAATTGAATTCTCCAATTTGCCCCATATAGAGTGTGTCTGTGTGAGTGAGTGTGTGTCCAGTGATAGATTGCCCCCCTGTCCTGGGTGTATCTGCCCAGCGCCCGAAACGTTCTCCCCCCATGACCCTAATAGAGGATAAAGTGGAAGATAATGGATGGATGTGTATATATATATATATATATATATATATATATATATATATATATATAAAATCAGCCATAGGTTCAAATCCCAATGTTCTCCCCGTGTCTGCGTGGGTTTCCTCCGGGTTCTCCGGTTTCCTCCCACAGTCCAAAAACATGGATCATGGTCAATTGAATTCTCCAATTTGCCCCATATAGAGTGTGTTTGTGTGAGTGAGTGTGTGTCCAGTGATAGATTGGTGCCCTGTCCTGGGTGTATCTGCCCAGCACCCGAGACGTTCTCCCCTGGATGGGCATGGGGAACCCCCCCATGACCCTAATAGAGGATAAAGTGGAAGATAATGGATGGATGTGTATATATATATATATATATATATATATATATATATATAAATCAGCCATAGGTTCAAATCCCAATGTTCTCCCCGTGTCTGCGTGGGTTTCCTCCGGGTTCTCGGGTTTCCTCCCACAGTCCAAAAACATGGATCAAGGTCAATGGAGTTCTCCAAATTGCCCCATATAAAGTGTGTGTGTGTGAGTGAGTGTGTGTCCAGTGATAGGTTGGTGCCCTGTCCTGGGTGTATCTGCCCAGCGCCCGAAACGGTTCCCCTAGAAGGGCATGGGGAACCCCCCCCTCCGCGACACTAATAGAGGGTAAAGTGGAAGCTAATGGATGGATGGATGGATATATATAAATCAGCCAAAGGTTCGAATCCCAGATAGGAGTTTCTATGTTCTCCCCGTGTCCTCGTGGGTTTCCTACGGGTTCTCCGGTTTCCTCCCACAGTCCAAAAACGTGGATCAAGGTCATTGGAATTCTCCAAATTGCCCCTTATAGAGTGTGTCTGTCTGAGTGAGTGTGTGTCCAGCGATAGACTGGCGTCCTGTCCTGGGTGTATCTGCCCAGCACCCAAAAAGTTCTCCCCTGGATGGGCATGGGGAACCCCCCAACCCTAGTCTTCCCTTAAAGCGGAAGATAATGAATGGATAAAGGATGAAACGACTGTTAGTGGATGGACCACACGCACACAGGGTCACCCGGTGGGGCATTTTTTGAGGAGGCGGGTAAAGGGGATCGCCCACCGATGACACGTGTCCCCGTGTCTGTTCTCACGCACGGTGAAGACGATGAGTCAGCCAGGTGTTCTGTCCCGAGAACCACGTGAGCTCGTTGCTTTGTCTGCAGCGCATGTCTGTTTTGAAAACACCTGCAGCCCTGACGCCTCACTTCATCCTGATAAAACACTCTGCGTGTGTGTGTGTGTGTGTGTGTGTGTATATGTGTGTGTGTATGTGTGTGTGTGTGTGTGTGTGTGTGTGTGTGTGTGTGTGTTTTGGGCAATACACATTCACATGGCTTTATCGTGAATGAAATGAGGGATGTTTTCTTTCAGAAGCGCTCGGCGTCTCACACTCACTTGGTTGATATGTTTGAGTTTGTCGATGATCTGGCTGATCACGGGTTCCGGATGCTTGTGTTTGTTGTCGGAACCATGAGGGTGAGTCTTCTTCAGTCCTGGACTTGAAAACCTATTTAGACAAAAAGACATGTACAAGTTACACGTTCTGTAAAGTACTCATTTCAATTTGAAATATCCTGCTTTGTGTGCTTTGTTTCCACCTAGCGGTCAAATTAAACAATGCATGTGGAATGCATTTAATATCAGAATACTTTATTAATGCCCGGACGGAAATTGCAGAATATATACTATATATATATATATATGATAATATACATAAATTGGGATTCAAATAAGCAGTCTAAACAAAAGTTACACATGTTACTGCTAAAAATTAAAACACTAATCTTTAAACTAGTAATCTTTAAGTGTTCTGTCCCTCTTCTCAGTTCATATTTTATTTTAGATTTAACTCCTTTATGATAAAGCGATCGATTTTGTCTTCATTGCTTTACACACAGAGGCATTAGTCTTCCACAAACCCATCAGTGCAATAAAACACACACACACACACACACACACACACACACACACACACACACACACACTGAGTGAATAGAGATGTACCCAGAGTGGTAAGCAGCTCTGTATACAGCGTCCGGGGAGCAAATGGGTTAGTTAAATAAAGATTCTTTATATCTATATATCCATCCATCCATTATCTTCTGCTTTATCCTCTACTAGGGTCGGGGGGGGGGGGGGGTTCCCCATGCCCATCCATGGGAGAACGTTTCGGGTGCTGGGCAGATACACCCAGGACAGAACGCCAATCTATCACTGGGCACACACTCACTCACACAGACACACTATATATGGGGCAATTTGGAGAATTTAATTGACCTTGAGCCATGTTTTTGGACTGTGGGAGGAAACCGGAAAACCCGGAGGAAACCCACGCAGACATGGGGAGAACATGGAAACTCCACCCAGATGGGTATTCCGGGAATCCGTAGCGCTGAGAGGAGAACATGCTAACCACTAAGCCACCATGCCGCTCGATATATATATATATATATCCATCCATTCATCCATTATCTTCTGTTTTATCCTCTACTAGGGCCATGGGGAGGGGGGGTTTCCCCCATGCCCATCCAGGGGAGAACATTTCGGGCGCTGGGCAGGTACATCCAGAACAGGACGCCAATCTATCACTGGGCACACAGTCACACTCTATATGGGGCAATTTGGAGAATTAACTTGATCCATGTTTTTGGACTGTGGGAGGAAACCGGAGAACCCGGAGGAAACCCACGCAGACACGGGGAGAACATGGAAACTCCACCCAGATTGGGATTCAAACCGGGAATCCCTAGTGCCGAGAGGAGAACAAGCCACCGTGCCGCCATATATATATATATATATATATATATATATATATATATATATGGCGGGTCGCGGGGGGGTTCCCCATGCTCAACCGGCAAAGTACATCAAAGTCTATTACTGGGCACATACTTACTCACTCGGATTCAAGGTGAATTGGCTGCTATATATAGTGTCTGTGTGAGTGAGTGAGTGTGTGTCAAGTGATAGATTGGCGTCCTGTCCTGGGTGTATCTGCCCAGCGCCCGAAATGTTCTCCCCTGGATGGGAATGGGGAACCCCCCGCCCCCTGCAGTCCCTAGTAGAGCATTAAGCGGAAGATAATGAGATGAGATGTGTATTCATGTTCAGTAATATAAACTGCACAAATCACGTGTGTGTGTGTGTGTGTGTGTGTGTGTGTGTGTGTGTGTGTGTGTGTGAGCTTTCCTCTATTCTCTCAGAGGACCAGTAGGCTCATGTTCCAGTAGATTACTCCCTATTAAATTATAATTAGTGTTGATGTACGGATGCCTGACACACACAGTGTGCGACACACCGAAGTCCCAACAAAACACATTGTCGCTTTTGTCGTCCACACACACTGCCGCCAACCTCAAAAAGTTTAGCCTGTAGTGGTCAGAGGGATCGTTAATCATAATATCAATAGCCAGAGGCGATTAAGCATGGCCAGCAGATACATCACTGAAGACAATGCATCACTTCAACTTTAATCAAACGTTATAAATAGTCCGGGATGAGCTCATGGTCCAATCTGGGTAACGGCAGAACTTTGAACAGCGTTTGAGTAATCTCTCACGGTCTCGTAACCTCGGTGCCCTGATTCTGCCTCCTTCATTAAGTCTATCACTGGACACACACTCACTCACACAGACACACTCTATATGGGGCAATTTGGAGGATTCAATTGACTTGATCTGGGCAGATACACCCAGGACAGGGGGGCAATCTATCACTGGACACACACTCACTCACACAGACACACTCTATATGGGGCAATTTGGAGAATTCAATTGACTTGATCTGGGCAGATACACCCAGGACAGGGGGGCAATCTATCACTGGACACAGACACACTCTATATGGGGCAATTTGGAGAATTCTATCCATCCATGTCTTTGGACTGTGGGAGGAAACCGGAGAACCCGGAGGAAACCCACAGGGACACGGGGAGAACATGGAAACTCCACCCAGATTGGGATTTGGGAGAACATGCTAACCACTAAACTATTATTATTATTATTATTATTATTATTATTTATGGCGGCATGGCGGCTTAGTGATTGGCATGTTCTCCTCTCAGCACTAGGGATTCCCAGTTCGAATCCCAATCTGGGTGGAGTTTCCATCTTCTCCCCGTGTCCGTGTGGGTTTCCTCCGGGTTCTCCGGTTTCCAAAAACATGGATCAAGTCAATTGAATTCTCTAAATTGCCCCATATAGAGTGTGTCTGTGTGAGTGTGTGTGCCCAATGATGGATTGAGGTCCTGTCCTGGGTGTATCTGCCCAGCGCCCGAGACGTTCTTCCCTGGATGGACATGGGGAACCCCTCCCCCCAACCCTAACAGAGGATAAAGCAGAAGATACTGGATGGATTTTTGATCTTGTCTCTTATTTGAAACTCTTGTAATTGAATTTCTCATCTTCGTCATCTTTTCTTAAATGCACTATTGAGTAAATCTGTTAGCTGAGCTATAACTGCACATGAGCACAGATGCCCCAGAGAGCATTAGTGAGGGTCTTGTATTATCTTGACGTAAATGAAAAGCCATAAAGTGATAAAATACGAGGCTCAGTGACAAATACACATATATATGATAGATGGTGTTCCACTCTAAGTAGAATTAAAGAATGTGATTGAAAGAGCAATTAAGCAGTCGCTTTAATAACATAAATAACCCTCTCCAGAGGCGGAGTCTGAATTTACAAGCCAGTGCCTGTCAGACGAGGGATGATGTGTGCAGAGCTTAGAACATCTCAACTAACACAACCTTCAGCTCACCTACAGTTTATCCATCTATCCATTATCTTCTGCTTTATCCTCTAGTAGGGTCGGGGGGGGGGGGGGGGGGGGGGGGGGGGGGGGGGGGGGGGGGGGGTGGGGGGGGGGGGGGGGGGGGGGGTTCCCCATGCCCATCCAGGGGAGAACGTTTGGGGTGCTGGGCAGATACACCCAGGACAGGACCTAACATAGACAGACACACAAACACACTCTATATGTGGCAATTTGGAGAACTCAATTGACCTTGATCCATGTTTTTGGACTGTGGAGAACATGGAAACTCCACCCAGATGGGGATTCGAACCAGGAATCCCTAGCGCTGAGAGGAGAACATGCCAACCACTAAGCCGCCGTGCCGCCCCTACAGTTTGTCATCAAATAAAAAGAAAGCGGACTTATTCTATCAGCAAGAATGATTCGTAAAAACATTTTATTTATTTTTTATTTATATAACGTGGATGGCGTGGTGTTTAGCATGTTCTCTCAGCACTGGGGATTCAGGTTCGAATCCCAATCTGGGTGGAGTTTCCATGTTCTCCCCGTGTCCGTGTGGGTTTCCTCCGGGTTCTCCGGTTTCCTCCCACAGTCCAAAAACATGGATCAAGGTCAATTGAATTCTCCAAATTGCCCCATATAGAGTGTGTCTGTGTGAGTGAGTGTGTGTCCAGTGATAGATTGGCATCCTGTCCTGGGTGTATCTGCCCAGTGCCTGAAACGTTCTCCCCTGGATGGGCATGGGGAACCCCCCCCCCCCCCCCCCGACCCTAATAGAGGATAAAGTAGAAGATAATGGATGGATAATGTAACGTGATCACAATACACATGAATTATAAAACTGTGGTTGACTCACTTCTCTGTCATTTCTTGTCCATTCCAGCAGAGGGAGCCGTTGCGCGCTGCTGGCTCTCTGCTACACAGCGTCTCTCCAAGATTAGCATAAAACAGTGTGAAGCCCCTCAGACTTTGGATAAATTCCCTAAAAATAACACACACATTTAGAATTACGTGAAGCTTTGCTGGTATACCGGGCAGAAATGTTATTAAAAACAGCAGTGGGATGAAACAGCTAAGAAGAAACGAAATAAAAAAGGGAATAATAAAAAAACATGCACAGATGGGGTGGTGCTTCCAACCCGATGGCCTCCATTTCCTCATTTGCTGACGAAAGAAGTTGATTTGTAGTGTTTTGATGGTTAATGAGCATCGAGCCTCAGACTGCGGAGCCTTCTGCACCTGTCTGTTTGTCAGCGGAAGGAACGAAGTGGAAAGTGCAGAGGATCGAGGAGACAGAAGGCGGCTCAATGTCACCGCCACGGCGGGAGACAAAGCCAGTGTTAATGAGTTTCTCCACCGCCAGCACCGACTCGTACATACACACACGCCAGAAAGACATACATGTCGTTTACTGAGTGTGTACACTCGGTTATCACGTGAGAAATCCGGCTAATTCTTACTTAATAAGGTCATGACTGAGCATTGCCACGTCCAAGTTAAGCTTTTCAGACTGATTGGGCCAAAGTCAGGCTCAAATAAGTCAGGTTTAAGCACATAAATTCCCCTATGCCAATCCAGCGGGAGAATGCGTCGGGTCCTGGGCATCCACTCACTTTCACACACTATATAGGGGCAATTTGGAGCAGCCGATTCATCTTAAATCCATGGTTGTTATATATATATATATATATATATATATATATATATATATATATATATATATATATATATATATATATACATATATAAAAAAACTCCACTCAGATTGGGATTCGAACCTGCATCCTCAGCGCTGGATACCACGTGAGAAATCCTAAGGTCAAGACTGAGCATTACCACGTCCAAGGTAAGATTTTCAGATTGATTGGGCCATGGTCAGGCTCAAATAAGTCAGGTTTAAGCACATCAATTCCCCTATGCCAATCCAGCGGGAGAATGCGTCGGGTTCTGGGCATCCATCACTTACACACACTATATAGGGGCAATTTGGAGCAATTTTTTTATATTTAAAAAAACCCCACTCAGATTGGGATTCGAACCTGCATCCCCAGCGCTGGAGGTCATGCACAGTGGGTACACTCGGTTATCCCGTGAGAAATCCTAAGGTCACGACTGAGCATTACCACGTCCAAGGTAAGATTTTCAGACTGATTGGGCCATGGTCAGGCTCAAATAAGTCAGGTTTAAGCACATAAATTCCCAATTCCCCATATATGCCAATTCAGCGGGTGAACGCCTCGGGTCCTGGGCATCCATCACTTACACACACTACATAGGGGCAATTTAGAGCCGCCGATTCATCTTAAATCCATGTTTTTGTAATGCTGGAAACTGGAGAACCCAAAGAATACCCACATGGACACTGAGAGAACATGGAAACTCTTACTTAATTCCTACTTAATAAGGTCAAGACTGAGCATTGCCACGTGGAAGTTAAGCTTTTCAGACTGACTGGCCCTTGGTCAGGCTCAAATAAGTCAGGTTTAAACACATAAATTCCCAATTCCCCATATATGCCAATCCAGCGGGAGAATGTGTCAAGTCCTGGGCATCCATCACTTACACATACTATATAGGGGCAATTTGGAACAGCCGATTCATCTTGGGCCATAGTCAGGCTCAAATAAGTCAGGTTTAAGCACAGTCTTCTCTAAACATAACTTAAACCAACAGAAATTCCACATACTCATCCAATGGGAGAACATTTCGGATCCTGGGCATCCATCGCTGGGCATCCACTCACTCACACACACTATATAGGGGCAATTTGGAGCAGACAAGATTCATCTTGAATCCATGTTTTTGTAATGCTGGAAACTGGAGAGCCCAAAGAATATATATAGTGTGTGTCCAGCGATAGATTGACGCCCTGTTCTGGGTGTATCTGCCCAGCGGATGGGCATGGGGAACCCCCCAGCGACCCTAGTAGAGCATAAAGCGGAAGATGATGGATGGATGGATGGTTGGCAATGTATGGTGGGTAGGGCATTTAGCTCGGGTCCCCAAATGCCTTGAAATGTCTCTCATCATCTTCCGCTTTATTCTCTATTAGGGTCGTGGGGGGGGTTCCCCATGCCCATCCAGGGGAGAACGGGCAGATACACCCAGGACAGGACGCCAATTTATCACTAAGCACACACTCTCTCACACAGACACACTCTATATGGGGCAATTTGGAGAATTCAATTGACTTGATCCATGTTTTTGGACTGTGGGAGAAAACCGAAGAACCTGGAGGAAACCCACACGGACACGGGGAGAATATGGAAACTCCACCGAGATGGGGATTCAAACCTGGAATCCCCAGCACTGAGAGGAGAACATGCCAACCACCAAGCCACCGTGCCGCCCAGCCAAAAGACAATTACAACACCTTGCAGAATTACGAACACTAACAATTACTAACATGCTGCACATCAACACTCAGCAGTGACTCTTTTAAGGTGAAATAATGGCCAAAACGCACCACCAGCGGCGCTGATCGTTCCTCTGCTATTAGATAGTGTATTGATTTACTGTCTTTTTTCGACAAGCAATGCAAAAAGCTAAGCAGGGACTCGGAACAGCATGAGGAGAACACTCGAGGTTAGAGCGCTCGAGGCATTTAGATCTCAACCAGTCGAGCGCACCGAGTCCTGATGGAAAGAACGATAAACCGGCGTTTAACAGACTTCCAATAGAACAGCGAGGTCTGGAATTAAGAAGATAAAATACCCGGGTTCTAAGCGAGCGCTCTAGCACCTGTATGAATATCAGAAGTGGGTCAGTGTTCTTCCAGCTTGTTGCACCATGCACTCAGAACTTTGGTTTCTGCCCCCCATTCATGAAATACTGAACTATAACATTAATAACTATCCATCCATTATCTTCCACTTCATTCTCTACATTTTCTACATTTTCTCACTCACACAGACACACTTTATGGGGCAATTTGGAGAATTCAATTGATCCATGTTTTTGGACTGTGGGAGGAAAACGGAGAACCCGGAGGAAACCCATGTGGACACGGGGAGAACTAGGGTCCTGTACTAGGGTCGTGGGGGGGGGGTTCCCCATGTCCATCCAGGGGAGAACATTTTGGGCGCTGGGTAGATACACTCTCTATCACTGGACACACACTCACTCACACAGACACACTCTATATGGGGCAATTTGGAGAATTCAATTGATCCATGTTTTTGAACTGTGGGAGGAAACCTGAGAACCCGGAGGAAACCCATGTGGACACGGGGAGAACATGAAAACGCCACCCAGATTGGGATTCGAACTGGGAATCACTAGTGCTGAGAGAAAGAAAGAAAGTAAGAAAGAAAGTAAGAAAGAAAGTAAGAAAGAAGAAAGAAAGAAAGAACAGAAGCTTTAAGAAAGAAAGAAAGAAAGAAAGAAAAGAAAGAAAGAAAGAAAGAAAGAAAAAGAAAAAGAAAGAAAGAAAGAAGAAAGAAAGAAACCGTGAAAGAAAGAAAAAGAAAGAAAGAAGAAAGAAAGAAAGAAAGAAAGAAAGAAGAAAGAAAGAAAAAGAAAGAAAAGAAAGAAAGAAAGAAAGAGAAAGAACGAAAAGAAAGAAAGAAAGAAAAAGAAAAAAGAAAGAAAGAAAGAAAGAAAGAAAGAAAAAGAAGAAAGAAAGAAAAAAGAAAGAAAGAAGAAAGAAGAAAGAAAGAAGAAAGAAAGAAAGAAAGAAAGAAAGAAAGAAAAGAAAGAAAAGAAAGAAAGAAGAAGAAAGAAAGAAAGAAAGAAAGAAAAAAGAAAGAAAGAAAGAAAGAAAAAAGAAGAAAGAAGAATAGAAAGAAAGAAAGAGAGAAATAAAGATAGAAAAAAAAAGAAAGAAAGAAAGAAAGAAAGATAGAAAGAAAAAAAGAAAGAAAGGAAGAAATAAATAAATAAATAAAGAAAGAAAGAAAGATAGAAAGAAATAAAGAAAGAAAGATAGAAAGAAAAAAAGAAAGAAAGGAAGAAATAAATAAATAAATAAATAAAGAAAGAAAGATAGAAAGAAATAAAGAAAGAAAGATAGAAAAAAAAGAAAGAAAGAAAGAAAGAAAGATAGAAAGAAATAAATAAAGAAAGAAAGATAGAAAGAAAAAAAGAAAGATAGAAAGAAAGAAAGAAAGAAAGTAAGAAAGAAAGAAATATAGAAAGGAAGGAAAGAAGAAAGAAATGAAATAATAATAAGCCCTTTAATGTCCCTTCATTACCTGCGTCGTCCAGACAGGGTCTCGTCTGGGTCGAAGTTGACCGGCTGCAGGATGAGCGCCTGATCCACCGGTGAAGCTAGACCTCGAGCCACCCGCCGGGCTTTACGAGAACACACACTGCTGACCTGAGAACATATGACATCATGTAGTTTAACAATATACACACTCATTTCAGATTCAAGGCAAAGTAAATAGGGGAGGGCATCCGGTTCTTAAAAACGCAGCTTAAAAAGAACATTCATTCATTTATTATCTTCCGCTTTATCCTATATTAGGGGGGGGGGGGGTTCCCCATGTCCATCCAGGGGAGAACGTCTCGGGTGCTGGGCAGACACACCCAGGACAGGGGGGCAATCTGTCGCTGGGCACACACTCACTCACACAGACACACTCTATATGGGGCAATTTTGAGAATTAAATTGACTTGATCCATGTTTTTGGACTGTGGGAGGAAACCGGAAAACCCGGAGGAAACCCACGCGGACACGGGGAGAACATGGGGATTCGACCCAGATGGGGATTCGAACCAGGAATCCCTAGAGCTGAGAGGAGAACATGCCAACCACTAAGCCACCGTGCCGCCCTTGAACAGAACAAGAATAAAAAAAAAAAAGGTATATCTGCCCCCCCCCCATCAAACAACCCTAGAGGATCAAGCTGAAGGTAATGATATGAGTTTATATTGATATGTGATTTAAGGCGGCACGGTGGCTTAGTGGTTGGCATGTTCTCCTCTCAGCGCTAGGGATTCCCGGTTCGAATCCCAATCTGGGTGGAGTTTCCATGTTCTCCCCGTGTCCGCGTGGGTTTCCTCCGGGTTCTCCGGTTTCCTCCCACAGTCCAAAAACGCGCATCAAAGTCAACTGAGTTCTCCAAATTGCCCCATATAGAGTATGTGTGTGTGAGTGAGTGTGTGTAGATAGCGATAGATAGATTGGTGTCCTGTCCTGGGTGTATCTGCCCAGCGCCCGAGACGTTCTCTCCTGGATGGGCATGGGAACCCCCCCCCCCACGACCCTAGTAGACGATTAAGCAGATTTGTGATTTTATCCATTTAATATTGATCTGAACAGTCAGGGGGCGGCACGGTAGCTTAGTGGTTGGCATGTTCTCCTCTCTTTGCTAGGGATTCCCGGTTCGAAACCCAATCCGTGTGGTGTTTCCATGTCCTAAGTGTCCATGTGGGTTTCCTCCGGGTTCTCCGGTTTCCTCCCACAGTCCAAAAACATGGATCAAGTCAATTGAGTTCTCCAAATTGCCCCATATAGAGTGTGTCTGTGTGAGTGAGTGTGTGTCCAGTGATAGATTGGTGTCCTGTCCTGGGTGTATCTGCCCAGCGCCCGAAACGTTCTCCCCTGGATGAGCATGGGGAACCCCCCCCCCCCCCCGCAACCCTAATAGAGGATAAAGTGGAAGATAATGGATGGAATATTTGTCTGAACAGTCAAGGGGCGGCACGGTGGCTTAGTGGTTAGCATGTTCTCCTTTCCATGTGGGTTTCCTCTGGGTTCTCCGGTTTCCTCCCACAGTCCAAAAACATGGCTCAAGTCAATTGAATTCTCCAAATTGCCCCATATAGAGTGTGTCTGTGTGAGTGAGTGAGTGTCCAGTGATAGATTGCCCCCTGTCCTGGGTGTATCTGCCCAGCGCCCGAAACGTCCTCCCCTGGATGGGCATGGGGAATTAAATTGCCTTCCCGAGGGCTCAACAAGTGTACGTACATGTGTTTAATGAAAAGCCTGATGGAAAACAACATAACGAGTCAAAGCCATAACGAGTAAAACACCCCCCCCCCCCCCCCCCCGATTTTCACACTCATATTAAGCTAATCACTCAGTTAAGCACGCAGCTTCAAGTTGTCGTGTTTATGAGGTCAATAGGATTTCCATACTAAAGCAACACGGCCGCGCCTCGTCCCCGTCCTGAGATTTGTGATTTTATCCATTTAATATTGATCTGAACAGTCAGGGGGCGGCACGGTTGCTTAGTAGTTGGCATGTTCTCCTCTCAGCACTAGGGATTCCCGGTTCGAATCCCAATCCGGGTGGAGTTTCCATGTTCTCCCCGTGTCCGTGTGGGTTTCCTCCGGGTTCTCCGGTTTCCTCCCACAGTCCAAAAACATTGATGAAGGTCAATTGAGTTCTCCAAATTGCCCCATATAGAGTGTGTGTGTGTGAGTGAGTGTGTGTCCAGTGATAGATTGCCCCCCTGTCCTGGGTGTATCTGCCCAGCGCCCGAAACGTTCTCCCCTGGATGAGTAAGGGGAACCCACCCCGCAACCCTAGTAGAAGAAGGGTGGCACGGTGCATTAGTGGTTAGCATGTTCTCCTTTTCATGTGGGTTTCCTCTGGGTTTCCTCCCACAGCCAAAAAACATGGATCAATTCAATTGAATTCTCCAAATTGCCCCATATAGAGTGTGTGTGTGTGAGTGAGTGTGTGTCCAGTGATAGATTGCCCCCTGTCCTGTGTGTATCTGCCCAGCGCCCGAAACGTTCTCCCCTGGATGAGTAAGGGGAACCCCCCCCACTACCCTAAAAGAGGATAAAGTGGAAGATAATGGATGGAATATTTGTCTGAACAGTCAAGGGGCGGCACGGTGGCTTAGTGGTTAGCATGTTCTCCTTTCCATATGGGTTTCCTCCCACAGTCCAAAAACATGGCTCAAGTCAATTGAATTCTCCAAATTGCCCCCTATAGAGTGTGTCTGTGTGAGTGAGTGTGTGTCCAGTGATAGATTGCCCCCTGTCCTGGGTGTATCTGCCCAGCGCCCGAAACGTCCTCCCCTGGATGGGCATGGGGAATTAAATTGCCTTCCCGAGGGCTCAACAAGTGTACGTACATGTGTTTAATGAAAAGCCTGATGGAAAACAACATAACGAGTCAAAGCCATAACGAGTAAAAACCCCCCCCCCCGATTTTCACACTCATATTAAGCTAATCACTCAGTTAAGCACGCAGCTTCCCGTTGTCGTGTTTATGAGGTCAATAGGATTTCCATACTAAAGCAACACGGCCGCGCCTCGTCCCCGTCCTGAGATTTGTGATTTTATCCATTTAATATTGATCTGAACAGTCAGGGGGCGGCACGGTTGCTTAGTAGTTGGCATGTTCTCCTCTCAGCGCTAGGGATTCCCGGTTCGAATCCCAATCCGGGTGGAGTTTCCATGTTCTCCCCGTGTCCGCGTGGGTTTCCTCCGGGTTCTCCGGTTTCCTCCCACAGTCCAAAAACATGGATCAAGGTCAATTGAGTTCTCCAAATTGCCCCATATAGAGTGTGTCTGTGTGAGTGAGTGTGTGTCCAGTGATAGATTGCCCCCTGTCCTGGGTGTATCTGCCCAGCGCCCGAAACGTTCTCCCCTGGATGAGTAAGGGGAACCACCCCGCAACCCTAGTAGAAGAAGGGCGGCACGGTGCATTAGTGGTTAGCATGTTCTCCTTTTCATGTGGGTTTCCTCTGGGTTTCCTCCCACAGTCCAAAAACATGGATCGAGTCAATTGAATTCTCCAAATTGCCCCATATAGAGTGTGTGTGTGTGAGTGAGTGTGTGTCCAGTGATAGATTGCCCCCCTGTCCTGGGTGTATCTGCCCACCGCCCGAAACGTTCTCCCCTGGATGAGTAAGGGGAACCCCCCCGCAACCCTAGTAGAAGAAGGGCGGCACGGTGCATTAGTGGTTAGCATGTTCTCCTTTTCATGTGGGTTTCCTCTGGGTTTCCTCCCACAGCCAAAAAACATGGATCAATTCAATTGAATTCTCCAAATTGCCCCATATAGAGTGTGTGTGTGTGAGTGAGTGTGTGTCCAGTGATAGATTGCCCCCTGTCCTGTGTGTATCTGCCCAGCGCCCGAAACGTTCTCCCCTGGATGAGTAAGGGGAACCCCCCCCCCACTACCCTAAAAGAGGATAAAGTGGAAGATAATGGATGGAATATTTGTCTGAACAGTCAAGGGGCGGCACGGTGGCTTAGTGGTTAGCATGTTCTCCTTTCCATATGGGTTTCCTCCCACAGTCCAAAAACATGGATCGAGTCAATTGAATTCTCCAAATTGCCCCATATAGAGTGTGTCTGTGTGAGTGAGTGAGTGTCCAGTGATAGATCGCCCCCTGTCCTGGGTGTATCTGCCCAGCGCCCGAAACGTCCTCCCCTGGATGGGCATGGGGAATTAAATTGCCTTCCCGAGGGCTCAACAAGTGTACGTACATGTGTTTAATGAAAAGCCTGATGGAAAACAACATAACGAGTCAAAGCCATAACGAGTAAACACCCCCCCCCCCCCCCCCCGATTTTCACACTCATATTAAGCTAATCACTCCGTTAACACTACAAGTCCCAGAGAGGGGTCATTTGACATTTCTACCTCTGGAACCCAGAGACGGGTCGAATGACCTGAAGGATTTTAGCTAACATCCTCTAATCACCGTCTTTTGTTCTGTAAATAAGGCCATTACTGGAGCACCACAGGAGGTTTTCCATTGAGTTTAGCCATTTAGTTTCTAGTTAGTTCTATTCAGTTTATTGTATTTTATAATATAAAGATTATATATATTGTATTTAGTTTAGTTTTATTTGAGCAAAAAAGCACAAACAGTAAATTATTTTTTATATTTTAAATAACTGACTGAAAATCTGAGATCCTTCTGCATAACCATTAGAGAGCACTAGCTGTCCTCTTTTGTCATGCATAGGGTTGCAGGTAACACACTATTCAACCTACCCCCAGCTAAAGTATGTTTCTGTATTTTGCTAGTCAGTATCAAACAGTTTTCATTCTTATCCTTCTTTTCTTCACAAAAAAATAAAAGGTTTTGTCTATTTATTCTTTAAATTTTTATTTTTTACCATTTTCTTCACCTGCTTTTTTTTTATTAGCCAGCATATATTATTATTGGGCAACTTATTTTTTTAGTCAGCATGGTCAAACAGTTTTCATATAGTATTCATATATACATACATGTAACAATGTAGAGAAAAGAAAGAAGGAAATGGAAGGAAAGAACAGCATAAGAAAAAGCAGGTGAACAAAGGGTAAAATTAAAAAATGAAAAGAATGAATAGACAAAACCTTGTATTTTTTTGTGAAGAAAAGAAAAAGAAAAGAACAAAAGGGTAAAGAATATGTGAGCATAAAATATGTTGAGTAATAAAAAAACGTATTGGACAACAAAAAGAAAAGAAAAAGAAAGGAATGAGAATGATAAATATTTTTTCATGTTCATGTAATCTTGCTGCCAATTCCTGTATGTTTCTTCAGCTTCACGGAGGTCTCACTCAGGCCTGTCTGTAGAATTTGGGCAGAGGGGGATGATAGGTGTGTGTGTGTTTAGGCAGCCTGTAGGTCATTACCATGATAATGCGTACTAAGAGCAAAAAAGAGTCAGGTTTTTAGTTTGTTTGTACAGATTAATTCTGGTATTACTTTGGCTCAAAGCACTCTGAATTCTGGTCAATCTCTATTTTTGGTGAATATTCTAAGATGATGACAGGAACTTTTTGTAAGTCGCTCTAGATAAGAGCGTCTGCCAAATGCCATAAATGTAAATGTAATGTAAATGGATGAACACAATTAGTTTGGTTATTTTTTTCTAAACTGTCATTTTGAACCCATTTATCTTTTTTTAAAAGAAAAACATTAATAAATTATTTTAGAAAAACTTCTGCATATTTCTTGAAACAGATTGTAAATCAACAATTTGTTCAAAATCTGCACCACCATGCCACAAAGAGATATAAGTTTTAAATCTAACCAGTTGATTTCACAACTGTTTACAGTATGAGACAGACGTTTGTGTGAGGTGTGAGTTTAGCTCTACTCCCCCCTGCAGAGTCCTCAGGTAATGGCCACATTTACAAATGAAAGGATGCTAATTGGAGCCATCAGAGTCAACAGTTTGGACTAAGGGTCTTTTGACCCACTCTCAGGACTTCAGGGGGTAGGTTGAAAATCCTGGGACTTCGAGTGTTAAGCACGCAGCTTCCCGTTGTCGTGTTTATGAGGTCAATAGGATTTCCATACTAAAGCAACACGGCCGCGCCTCGTCCCCGTCCTGATGGAGGTCCCGCTGCGACTCGTCTCCTCCGATCCGTCGCATTGTTTGCGGACGGGACGACATCATCATCGCAAACACAGAGGGCCTCTCTGCGGCACGGAGATAATGCAAACCCTTCCATTGTATTCAGGTGCAATAAAAATGCAAATGCATGTTACTGTTTAGCCCGAGCCTTAATGAATTGCTGCTGGGTTAATTTCCCAGGGGGCAACTGCTACTTAATTCTTAATTCTGCAGTGTAACGTTAGAAGCTAATTGTGCCCCGCTGACTTTAAGTGAATATGCGCCATGCACAAGGCGCGGAATATTAATGGCACGATGCTGCATGCAGACATCTCGATCAAAAGGGGAGGACGTGGGAAAAAAGGAGGCGCGCGCACCCACACACACACACACACACACACACACACACACACACACACACACACACACACACACACACGCACGCACACCAAGAACTTACCCCTATACTTTTAACATGGACACACTTCATCGAACTTTGTCGTTTTTACACTCACACCCGTCCTGCAAGAACTCCATTGGCTTCCCGTTCCCCAAAGCATTCAGTCCATGATAGAATTTATGGGGATTCAGGTTCGAATCCCAATCTGGGTGGAGTTTCCACTCTATATGGGGCAATTTGGAGAGTTCAGTGTGCCTTAAGCCATGTTTTTGGATTGTGGGAGGAAACCGGAGAACCCGGAGGAAACCCACACTGACAAGGGGAGAACATGATAGCATTTATGGGGATTCCCGCTTCGAATCCCAATCTGGGTGGAGTTTCCACTCTATATGGGGCAATTTGGAGAGTTCAGTGTGCCTTAAGCCATGTTTATGGATTGTGGGAGGAAACCGGAGAACCCGGAGGAAACCCACACCGACAAGGGGAGAACATGATAGCGTTTATGGGGATTCCCGGTTCGAATCCCAATCTTGGTGGAGTTTCCACTCTATATGGGGCAATTTGAAGAGTTCAGTGTGCCTTAAGCCATGTTTTTGGATTGTGGGAGGAAACCGGAGAACCCGGAGGAAACCCACACTGACAAGGGGAGAACATGATAGCATTTATGGGGATTCCCGCTTCGAATCCCAATCTGGGTGGAGTTTCCACTCTATATGGGGCAATTTGGAGAGTTCAGTGTGCCTTAAGCCATGTTTATGGATTGTGGGAGGAAACCGGAGAACCCGGAGGAAACCCACACCGACAAGGGGAGAACATGATAGCGTTTATGGGGATTCCCGGTTCGAATCCCAATCTTGGTGGAGTTTCCACTCTATATGGGGCAATTTGGAGAGTTCAGTGTGCCTTAAGGCATGTTTTTGGACTGTGGGAGGAAACCGGAGAACCCGGAGGAAACCCACACTGACATGGGGAGAACATGATAGCGTTTATGGGGATTTCCGGTTCGAATCCCAATCTGGGTGGAGTTTCCACTCTATATGGGGCAATTTGGAGAGTTCAGTGTGCCTTAAGCCATGTTTTTGGATTGTGGGAGGAAACCGGAGAACCCGGAGGAAACCCACACCGACAAGGGGAGAACATGATAGCATTTATGGGGATTCCCGCTTCGAATCACAATCTGGGTGGAGTTTCCACTCTATATGGGGCAATTTGGAGAGTTCAGTGTGCCTTAAGCCATATTTTTGGACTGTGGGAGGAAACCGGAGAACCCGGAGGAAACCCACACCGACAAGGGGAGAACATGATAGCATTTATGGGGATTCCCGCTTCGAATCCCAATCTGGGTGGAGTTTCCACTCTATATGGGGCAATTTGGAGAGTTCAGTGTGCCTTAAGCCATGTTTTTGGACTGTGGGAGGAAACCGGAGAACCCGGAGGAAACCCACACCGACAAGGGGAGAACATGATAGCATTTATGGGGATTCCCGGTTCTGGGTGGGGTTTCCATGTCCTCCCCGTGTCCACATGGGTTTCCTCCAGGTTCTCTGGTTTCCTCCCACAGTCCAAAAACATGGCTTAAGGCACACTGAACTCTCCAAATTGCCCCATATAGAGTGGAAACTCCACCCAGATTGGGATTCGAACCTGAATCCCCAGCCCTGAGCTACAAGTTTTAGTAATACCCCGAAACTGGCTACAAGTTTTAATTACGACAACACAACACAAGTCCCCAATCGAATCGCCGTACGGAAAGTGAGGTCGGTTAATTAAAGCAATATAATCAGGTGAAGTACAGAGCAAGAAAACCTTGTGGATCTGAATGATAAAGACAGATTAAGGTTTATTTAACCTAAACCCACCCACCTACCCACCCAGCTAACCCAACCCACCTACATACCAATCTATTTATAGCATCTCAATAACGTCCAGTTCAAACCATGGACTCTGAGGCATTGTATTATCAACAACTTTTGATCTTTAAAGTCAATTACACAGACACACACCCATCCCAGACCCCCACCCCCCACCTCCACCCCATTAACTCCATTTCCATTAACTTGTGTATTACTGTAGATAATGCAACGCTATATTTATATGTAAATGTAACCGGAATTCCATCCATTCATCCAACAATTACATCCATCTATCAATCACTTTATTCATTCATTCATTCATTATCTCCCGCTTTATCCTCTATTAGGGTCAGCGGTGGGGTTCCCCGAATGCCCATCCAGGGGGAACATCTCGGGCGCTGGGCAGATAGACCCAGGACAGGTGGTTCTCCAATCCATCGCTGGGCACACACTCACTCAGACAGACACACTCTATATGGGGCAATTTTGAGAATTCAATTAACTTGATCCATGTGTTTTGTCTGTGAGAGTGAAACCGGAGAAAGTTGGCAACCCACGCAGACACGGGGAGAACATGGAAACTCCACCCAGATGGGGATTCGAACCGGGAATCCCTAGCGCTGAGAGGCGAACGTGCTAACCACTAAGCCACCGTGCCGCCCAATCACTTTATTAATTAAATTAATTAATAAAGCTCTGCATCCATCTCCCCACCCACCTAAACCCATCCACCTAAACCCACCCAGCTAAACCCACCCAGCTGACCCAACCCACCTACATACCAATCTATTTATAGCATCACAATAATGTCCAGTTCAAACCATGGCCTACAGTGAATATGTGGTATTGTATTATCAACAACTTTTGATCTTTAAAGTCAATTACATGGACACACACACCCATCCCGGACCCCCACCCCCCCACCTCCACCCCATTAACTCCATTTCCATTAACTTGTGTATTACTGTAGATAATGCAACGCTATATCTATATGTATAAACGTAACTGGAACTCCATCACTCCATTCAACAAATCCATCTACCTACCTAAACCCACCCCCCTAAACCCACCCACAAAAACCCACCACAAAAACCCACCCCCCTAAGCCGACCCGCCTAAACCCACCTGCTTAAACCTACCCGGTTAAACAAACCCGCTTAAATCCACTCTCCTAAACCCACCCACCTAAACCCACCCCCCTAAACCCAACCGCCTTAACCCACCTGCCTAAACCCACCCGCTTAAACACACCCGCCTAAACCCAACCGCCTAAACCCACCCACCTAAACCTACCCGCCTAAACCCACCCCCATAAACCCACCCACAAAAACTCACCCCCCTAAACCCACCCCCCTAAACCCACCCGCTTAAACACGTACCCGCTTAAACACACCCGCCTAAACACACCCTCCTAAACCCACCCGCTTAAACACACCCGCCTAAACCCACCCCCATAAACCCACCCACAAAAACTCACCCCCCTAAACCCACCCCCCTAAATCCACCCGCCTAAACCCACCTGCTTAAACACACCTGCTTAAACACACCTGCCTAAACCCGCCTAAACCCACCCGCCTAAACCCACCCGCTTAAATACACCTGCTTAAACCCACCCGCTTAAACACACCCCCCTAAACCCACCCCCCTAAACCCACCCGCCTAAACCCAACCGCCTAAACCCACCCACCTAAACCCGCCCGCCTAAACCCGCCCGCCTAAACCCACCAACCTAAACCCACCCCCTAAACCCACCAACCTAAACCCACCCACCTAAACACACCCCCCTAAACCCACCAACCTAAACCCACCCACCTAAACCCACCCGCCTAAACCCACCCCACTAAACCCACAGACCTAAACCCAACCGCCTAAACCCAACCGCCTAAACCCACCCACCTAAACCCACCCACCAAAACCCACAGACCTAAACCCACCCACCTAAACCAAACCGCCTAAACCCACCCACCTAAACCCACCCACCAAAACCCACAGACCTAAACCCACCCACCTAAACCCACCCCTTCTATCTACCTACCTCACTAATTATCACCACAATATTGGCCAGCCATAACACAATGGCTACAATGCATACAGTTATTATGACAATTAAACACACACACACACACACTCCATTTTTGTTGTTGTTAATAAATAAAAACATTTGTCGCGGATAAATGTGTATTTAACTCGTATGAAGCACAGAAGAAGAAACATTAAAAAAAAAAAAATCGGTATTCTTTTATGTTCACTTCTGATGCAACGCTGTCGATTCGAGCGCAAGAACTGACTCGCTTTTTTCATGTTCTCTCTGACACCCCACACACACACACACACACTCACACACACACACACCCTCAAAGCTCACCGCATGCCCCTTTCCACACCGAGTCCCACTCTCCCAAACACACACTCCTACTAATTCACAGCTCTCGCACACTCTCTCTCCTTCTAATGCTCTCTCGCCCGCTCTGGGGAAATCATTAGCGGCCAGCCTCTCCCAGTGTAATTTCATCGGTGACGCGCGGCCTTTCCCGCCCCTGGCCTTGATTAATGTGAGGCTTGTGCTTTCCCTCGGCGTGAGCAGGGTGCGCAGGGTGGACTCTGGGGACGTGTGGCGCCGGGGAGAGTGCGGGCGAGATTGTTTCTCTCATTAGTAGAGTATTAGTAACAGCCAGCAGCAGCAGCAGCAGTCACACAGCTTCAAGGAGATAAGAGCGGTGGCAGCAACCAGGCTTTCAAACACATACCATCATCTATCTTTAATCTGGAGGTTGGACACCGGGACCGGGATGGAGGCCCAATCAGACAAACACACTCAGACAAGCCGGGACCAACTCTCAGGTTACACACTCAGGAGAACGTGAACACCTGACCCTCACATTTAAAGTGAGTTCTCTGCAATACCCTTCAAAAATATTTTTTTTAAATACTTCGTAAATGCCAGGGGTGGCACGGTGTCTTAATGGTTGGCATGTTCTCCTCTCAGCGCTAGGGATTCCCGGTTCGAATCCCCATCTGGGTGGAATTTCCATGTTCTCCTCGTGTCCGCGTGGGTTTCCTCCGGGTTCTCCGGTTTCCTCCCACAGTCCAAAAACATGGATCAAGTCAATTGAGTTCTCCAAATTGCCCCATATAGAGTGTGTCTGTGTGAGTGAGTGTGTGCCCAGCGATGGATTGGCACCCTGTCCTGGGTCCAGTGCCCGAGACGTTCTCCCCTGGATGGGCATGGGGAACCCCACCGCAACCCTAATAGAGGATAAAGCGGGAGATAATGAATAAAGGAATGAACTTCGTAATGCCAGGGGAGGCATGGTGTCTTAGTGGTTGGCATGTTCTCCTCTCAGCGCTAGGGATTCCCGGTTCGAATCCCCATCTGGGCGGAGTTTCCATGTTCTCCCCGTGTCCGCGTGGGTTTCCTCCAGGTTCTTCGGTTTGCTCTCACAGTCCAAAAACATGGATCAAGGTCAACTATCCATTATCTTCTCAGGGGAGAACGTCTCGGGCGCTGGGCAGATACACCCAGGGCAGGATGCCAATCTATCACTGGACACACTCACTCACACAGACACACTCTATATGGGGCAATTTGGAGAACTCGATAGACCTTGATCCATATTTTTGGACTGAGGGAGGAAACCGGAGAACCCGGAGGAAACCCACGCGGAGAACATGGAGACTCCACCCAGATTGGGATTCGAACCGGGAATCCCTAGTGCTAAGAGGCGAACATGCCAACCACTAAGCCACCGTGCCGCCCTCAAGGTCAACTAAAACTCCAAATTGCCCCATATAGAGTGTGTCTGTGTGAGTGAGTCTGTTTCCAGTGCTAGATTGGTGTCCTGTCCTGGGTGTATCTGCCCAGCGCCCGAAACGTTCTCCCCTGGATGGGAATGGGGAACCCCCCCGCGACCCTAATATAGGATAAAGTGAAAAATAATGTTTTAAAGTGAACGTTGATTGCTGAGGAACAGGATTCACACTGTTTTATTGGAACCACTCAGTGACACTGCTGGGATAGGAATAATGCCCCCACCAAATAACCCCTGCTCTGTGGTGCTACTATTGGGGTTCTGAGCATTAGAACAGAGTAAAGGGGACGTACACAGTATCTACTTTAGAACACACACAGATGGACTACAGAATGGAATTATAGAACTACAACTAAGTCCAGCTTTACAGGAGGTGGAACAGAGAACATGAACAACAAGTGGAGCAACACGGGGGCGTGTCCAAACCTTTAACCTTTAAATAATGTCCTTAAGTCATCGCCTTCCTCATACCTTCATCACCTTCCATTTCTGGTCATTGTCCACCCCCGTGTTTGTGTATCCAGGAACTCACACCCTTCACTCGCCTCAACAGCCAGTCCTGCTTTTCCAATTCCCTAAAATGCCCCCCCCCCCCCCCATACCCCTCCTTACATCTCTCTTGCACCCGATTCATCTCTCTCTCTCTCTCTCTCTATCTCTCATCCGCTCATTATAATTACTTTTCTATTTCTGCTCAGTAACTGGTAAAAATAGTGCTCCATAAATCATGCACTCGCTCGTTGTCCTTCTCGTAGACAAAGACGGGGTACGGAAAAACAAATGATGGAGACGCGGGAGGCAACGAGACGTGTATTGATGATTGGAGTTGTCATAATGGCTAAAAAGCCTTCCAGATGTGGCATGCCGTTCAGAATGAAATGAGGGAATTAAACGTCGTTGACGATCCTCAGGCCATTTGGACTTCAGACTCCGTGTCCCGTCTAGACATCCATACGCCCGGAACCATCATATTAAACAGCATGTCCTCTGATGCTATACACCAGACATTAAAAAGCCTTTTACTGCCCCGAGTAGAAGCACTAACACCCTGTTACACCCACTGATATTATTATTATTGGGAGGGGGGGCACAGTGGTGTACTACGTTCTCCTCTCAGTCCTGGGGATCCAGGTTTGAATCCAGGTTTGAATCCCAGGTTTGAATCCCCTCTCAGTCCTGGGGATCCAGGTTTGAATCTAGGTGGTGTCCATGTTCTCCCCGTGTCCGCATGGGTTTTCTCTGGGTTCTCCGGTTTCCTTCCACAGTCCAAAAACATGGATCAAGGTCAATTGTAAGGCTGGGCAGATACACCCAGGACAGGGCGCCAATCTATCACTGGACACACACTCACTCACACACACACTCTATATGGGGCAATTTGGAGAATTCAAGGAATCTTCTAAAAGCCTTCCAAAAACATGGATCAAGGTCAGTTGAATTCTCCAAATTGCCCCATCTGTGTGTGAGTGAGTGTGTGTCCAGTGATAGATGGCGTCCTGTCCTGGGTGTATCTGCCCAGCGCCCGAAACGTAACGTTCTCCCCTGGATGGGCATGGGGAACCCCCCCCCCCACACACACACACACACAACCCTAGTAGAGGATAAAGCGGAAGATAATGGATGGATGGATGGATTCAAGGTGAATGGACTGCTCTAAATTGTCACTAAATAGATCTCATCATCACTTTATGATATTTTAACAGCACAAATCTTTCAGCCCTGGGGATCCAGGGTCGAATCCCAAGCTGGGTGGAGGTTCCATGTTCTTCCCGTGTCTGCATGGGTTTCCTCCGGGTTCTCTGGTTTCCTCCCACAGTCCAAAAACATGGATAAGGTCAATTGAATTGCCCCATATAGAGTGTGTCTGTGTGAGTGAGTGTGTGTACAGCGATAGATTGGCGTCCTGTGCTGGGTATATCTGCCCAGCGCCCGAAACGTTCTCCCCTGGATGGGCATGGGAAACCCCCCGCCCCTCCCCGTGACTCTAGTAGAGGATAATGCGGAAGGTAATGGATGGATGGATGGATTCAAGGTGAATGGACTGCTCTAAATTGTCATTAAATAGATCTCATCATCACTTTATGATATTTTAACAGCACAAATCTTTCAGCCCTGGGGATCCAGGGTCGAATCCCAATCTGGGTGGAGTTTCCATGTCCTCCCCCTGCCCGCATGGGTTTCCTCCGGGTTCTCCGGTTTCCTCCCACAGTCCAAAAACATGGATCAAGGTCAATTGAAAGCTCCAAATTGCCCCATATAGAGTGTGTTTGTGTGAGTGAGTGTGTGTCCAGCGATAGATTGGCATCCTATCCTGGGTGTATCTGCCCAGCGCCCGAAACGTTCTCCCCTGGATGGGCATGGGGAACCCCCCCCTCCCCGTGACTCTACTAGAGGATAAAGCGGAAGATAATGGATGGATGGATTCAAGGTGAATGGACTGCTCTGAATTGTCACTAAATAGATCTCATCATCACTTTATGATATTTTAACAGCACAAATCTTTCAGCACTGGGGATGTTCTCCTCGTGTCCGCGTGGGTTTCCTCCTGGTTCTCCGGTTTCCTCCCACAGTCCAAAAACATGGATCAAGGTCAATTGAATTGCCCCATATAGAGTGTGTCTGTGTGAGTGAGTGTGTGTCCAGCGATAGATTGGCGTCCTGTCCTGGGTGTATCTGCCCAGCACCCGAAACGTTCTCTCCTGGATGGGCATGGGGACGCAGATTAAGTGTTCTAGATAATTTGATAAGATGATATTTTCATCAGGTTTGCGCTCTGATGTCTCTCTCACAGGTCATAAGGTTAAAAACCGGAATAAAGCCGCACATTAATAAAGTGAAGCGGCAGCAAGAACATGCAGGGTTTACCATAATTACAATTAATGTGCCAAGTCGGCGAGTTTGCATTTGAAAAAAACTCGGAGACAGGAGTGACATAAGGCAGAAGTGTGATTTATTACTTGTCACGGTGGATCAGATCTGATCCGACAGCAGTCGAGTCTCAGGCTCGTTTTGGGCCCAGTTTCAATAATTACTCTAATCACACCATGGAGTCTGTCTGAGATTAACACAAAGAGACAGAAGCAAGCGAGAGCCAGGCTCGGCTACAGAGGTGCCATGACAACCTACCAGCCGAGTGGAATACGGGCGCCAGCATTACAGACCCAACGTGAGGTGATGTGTGGAACCACCTTTACATTATGGAATCCATCCATCCATTATCTTCTGCTTTATCCTCTATTAGGGTCGCGGGG
>JAFMOC010000352.1:445000-472500 GCA_019802505.1 Corydoras sp. C115 | reverse complement strand
GGGTTCCCCATGCCCATCCAGGGGAGAACGTCTCAGGCGCTGGGCAGATACACCCAGGACAGGACGCCAATCTATCACTGGACACACACTCACTCACACAGAAACACTCTATATGGGGCAATTTGGAGAATTCAATTGACTTGATCCATGTGCACCCTGGAAGTGCACCTGGGGTGGAAATCGACCACAATCCTCTACTAGGGTTGTGGGGGGAGGGGGGGTTCCCCATCCAGGGGAGAACATTTCGGGCGCTGGGCAGATACACCCAGGACACGGCGCCAATCTATCACTGGAAACACTCACTCACACAGACAAACACACACACACATACACTCTATATAGGGCAATTTAGAGCATTTAATTTAACTTGAATTCATGTTTTTGGACTCGTGGCCCGTGTCCACCTGGGATTTCTTTTACAGATACACCCAGGACAGGACGCCAATTCCTCACTTACTCATACAGACACACTCTATATATGGGGCATTTTATATAGGGGCAATTTAAATTCACCTTGAATCCGCGATTTTCAAATGTGGGAGGAAACCGGAGAACCCAGAGAAAACCTATGCAGACACTGGGAGAACATGGAAACTCCACCCAGATTGGGATTCAAACCTGGAACCATGATCCCGAACCTGGACTCAGAGGCTGAAGTCCATCCATCCATCATCTTCCGCTTTATCCTCTATTAGGGTAACGAGGGGGTTCCACATGCCCATCAAGGGGAGAACATTTGGGAAGACACACCCAGGACAGGACGCCAATCTATCACTGGACACACACTCACTCACACAGACACTCTATATGGGGCAATTTGGAGCTTTCAATTGACCTTGATCCATGTTTTTGGACTGTGGGAGGAAACCGGTGAACCCGGAGGAAACCCACGCGGACACGGGGAGAACATGGACACTCCACCCAGATTGGGATTCAAACCTGGAACCTGGATCCCGAACCTGGACTCAGAGGCTGAAGTCCATCCATCCATCATCTTCCGCTTTATCCTCTATTAGGGTAACGAGGGGGTTCCACATGCCCATCAAGGGGAGAACATTTGGGAAGACACACCCAGGACAGGACACCAATCTATCACTGGACACACACTCACTCACACAGACACTCTATATGGGGCAATTTGGAGCTTTCAATTGACCTTGATCCATGTTTTTGGACTGTGGGAGGAAACCGGTGAACCCGGAGGAAACCCACGCGGACACGGGGAGAACATGGACACTCCACCCAGATTGGGATTCAAACCTGGAACCTGGATCCCGAACCTGGACTCAGAGGCTGACGTCCATCCATCCATCATCTTCCGCTTTATCCTCTATTAGGGTCGTGGGGGGGGGGGGGGGGGGTTCCACATGCCCATCCAGGGGAGAACATTTGGGAAGATACACCCAGGACCGGACGCCAATCTATCAATGGACACACACTCACTCACACACGCACACTCTATATGGGGCAATTTGGAGAACTCAATCAACTTAATCCATGTTTTTGGACTGTGGGAGGAAACCGGAGAACCCGGAGGAAACCCACACGGACACGGGGAGAACATGGACACTCCACCCAGATTGGGATTTGAACCTAAATCCCTAGTCTCCTGAGAGGAGAACATGCCAACCACTAAGCCACCGTGCCGCCCTCAGTTCTTTCTTTTCATCCATCATCTTCCGCTTTATCCTCTATTAGGGTCGCGATGGGGTTCCCCATGCCCATCCAGGGGAGAACGTCTCGGGCGCTGGGCAGATACACCCAGGACAGGGTGCCAATCCATCGCTGGACACACACTCACTCACACAGACACACTCTATATGGAGCAATTTAGAGAACTCAATCGACTTGATCCATGTTTTTGGACTATGGGAGGAAACTGGAGAACCCGGAGGAAACCCACGCAGACACGGGGAGAACATGGAAACTCCACCCAGATTGGGATTTGAACCTAAATTCATCCATCATCTCCCGCTTTATCCTATATTAGGGTCGTGGGGGGGGTTCCCCATGCCCATCCAGGGGAGAACGTCTCGGGCGCTGGGCAGATACACCCAGGACAGGACGCCAATCCATCGCTGGACGCACACTCACTCACACAGACACACTCTATATGGGGCAATTTGGAGAACTCAATCGACTTGATCCATGTTTTTGGACTGTGGGACATGGACACTCCACCCAGATTGGGATTTGAACCTAAATCCCTAGTGCTGAGAGGAGAACATGCCAACCACTAAGCCACCTGTTATGTAGTTCTGTTTTATATTATGTAATAATACCAGGTGTGTGTGGGCGGCTCACCTGTGTATTCACTTTACTCTTGGTGCCAACGATATGCCTCAGAGCACTCCGAACAATGACATGCAACCTCAGCACCACAGCCTCGATGTCCTGCTCCCCCCTCATGGACGGAGCCAAGATGCCCAGCCCCTCCACATAAGCCTTCCAGTGCGGCTGAACCTCAGCTGCCCCGGCAAGGCAAGTTCCCATGTTGCTTATGCAGAAGGCCTTGCATGGGCGCACCTCCAGTAGCCCTTGGCACATTGGGCAGTACCACTGGCGGAGCAACGCCCTGCCACAGTCCCTGCCCGGCTTCAGGTGCTGGGTGGTGTTCACCACCTCGATGCCCAGGTTCAGCGCTTGCAGAAAAAGGCGCGTGGCCAACAGCGAGCGCGAGAGGCGGGTCATCATCAGTTTGGGGTAGCCTCCGAAACTCGAGGCCTTGCGCCACGCCGTGTGCATACACTCGTCCGAGACTCCCGCCGCCACCCCGTTGCCCAGGAGGCGCCGGTAGGCCAGGGGGAAGAGCCGGGAAAAGAACGACGTCACCATGTCGTCCACGTTGGCGTCCGAGCCCAGGATGTAGAGAGACATGTCCAGGAAGAGCTGGGTTACAGCCCCGTTGGCTGCACCACCCAAAACCGGAAACTCCTCCCTCAGGAGGGTGAGGGTGGAGTTCCGCCCCAGGCGCAGAACCATCTCGAAGGCCTCTGAAACGGAATAAATAAATAAATAAATATCATGAATTACCATTGAAACTTCTGTTCACTGTATAATAATAATTCATTAATATTAATAATATAAATATAGGCGGCATGGTGGCTTAGTGGTTAGCACGTTCTCCTCTCAGCGCAAGGGATTCCCAGTTCGAATCCCCATCTGGGTGGAGTTTCAATGTTCTCCGTGTCCACGTGGGTTTCCTCCGGGTTCTCCGGTTTCCTCCCACAGTCCAAAAACATGGATCAAGTTAATTGAGTTCTCCAAATTGCCCCATATAGAGTGTGTCTGTGTGAGTGAGTGTGTGTCCAGTGATAGATTGGCGTCCTGTCCTGGGTGTATCTGCCCAGCGCCCTAAACGTTCTCCCCTGGATGGGCATGGGAAACCCCCCCCGCGACCCTAATAGAGGATAAAGTAGAAGATAATGAATTAATGAATTAATTAAAATATAATTGTTTATAGCCGGCACGGTGGCTTAGTGGTTGGCATGTTCTCCTCTCAGCACTAGGGATTCCCGGTTCGAATCCCCATCTGGGTGGAGTTTCCATGTTCTCCCTGTGTCGTGGGTATCCTCCGGGTTCTCCGGTTTCCTCCCACAGTCCAAAAACATGGATCAAGTTAATTAAGTTCTCCAAAATTGCCCCATATAGAGTGTGTCTGTGTGAGTGAGTGTGTGCCCAGCGATGGATTGGCGTCCTGTCCTGGGTCTATCTGCCATTATCTATCCATTATCTTCCGCTATCCATTATCTTCCGCTTTATCCTCTATTAGGGTCGCGGGGGGGTTCCCCATGCCCATCCGGGGGAGAACGTTTCGGGCGCTGGGCACACACTCACAAACACACTCTATATGGGGCAATTTGGAGAACTCGATTGACTTGATACATATTTTTGAACTGTGGGAGGAAAGCGGAGAACCCAGAGGAAACCCACGCAGACACGGGGAGAACATGGATACTCCACCCAAATGTGGATTCGAACCGGGAATCCCCAGCGCTGAGAGGAGAACATGCTAAACCACTAAGCACCGTGCCACTAAATATATATATATATACATATATATAGACATATATATATATATACACACACACACACACACACACACATATATATATATATGCAAACACACACACACACACAGGAGAACATACTAACCACTACACCACATGTATATACACTTCACTCTCACCACACAGATTCCTACAGGGGTGAGCACTCCAGTTAATCCAGTTAGTTTAACCCCCCCCCCCCCCTTCCCACACACACACACACACACACACACACACACTCTGGTTGTTCCCACACAGAACACAGAACCCAGCACACGGATCGGTGTGACTTCATTAAAGCTCTTTAATTGCTCTTTTAACCGGCGAACGTTCCGTAACTGACCGCAGGAACATGTCCACTACACACATCAGTTTCACGTTCCACTGCCGACCGACTGAAATGAGGAGTCTGCAGCATCCCACAATGCATCCCGCTTTTCACAGTGACCTTTCGCAACAACAAAGGCTGCGTTCTAAAGCGACTTAAAGACTTAAAAGAAAGCACTGATCCCGTCTCGAGGCTGTTTGCGACACGGACCCTCAGAGGGACGGCGGGAAGAAAACGGCACAGAGTGGAAGCCGGGACTCAGAAATAATCAGATGCTTCTGAAAGCTCTGTGTTGTCTTATCAGCAGCAAGACGGAGAACCGGGGACAGCGTCCAAATCCCACACGAGCCAGAGGGGGCAGCAGAGAGGCCGAGGTTTAGGGACGTGGAGAGACGAAATGAGAGAGCGTGGGTGTGGAGGACAGATCAGAACCAGTGGGTTAGTTAAAGATTCAAGAACTAATTAAATCATTCATTCATTATCTCCCGCTTTATCCTCTATTAGGGTCGCAGGGGGTTCCCCATGCCCATCCAGGGGAGAACATCTCGGGCGCTGGGCAGATACACCAAGGACAGGGCGCCAATCCATCGCTGGGTACACACTCACACACGCAAACACACTCTATATGGGGCAATTTAGAGAACTCAATTAATTGATCCATGTTTTTGGACTGTGGGAGGAAACCGGAGAACCCGGAGGAAACCCACGCAGACACGGGGAGAACATGGAAACTCCACCCAGATGGGGATTCGAACAGGGAATCCCTAGCGCTGAGAGGAGAACATGCCAACCACTAAGCCACCGTTGCCGCCTCTACTAATTAAATCATAACTCACTAATTAAATAATACGTTATTATGGAGTTTGTTTAAAACTCTTCTGATTAATCTGTGATTCTGAGTTTTGGTCAGCAATGAAATTCTACAGTATGAAGAACATCGCACAACATGAGACAAGACAAGGGCGGCACGGTGTCTTAGTGGTTGGCATGTTCTCCTCTTAGCACTAGGGATCCAGGTTCGAATCCCAATCTAATATATATATATATATATATATCCATCTATTATTTTCCACTTTATCCTCCACAAGGGTCAGGGGGGGGGGGTGTCCCCATGCCCATCCACGGGGGGAATGTTTCGGACACTGGGCAGATAGACCCAGGACAGGACACGGGGAGAACATGCAAACTCCACCCAGATTAGGGAATCCCTAGCGCTGAGAGGCAAACATGCTAAGCACTAAGCCACTGTGCTGCCCTATATATATATATATATATATATATATATATATATATATATATATATATTCCCGGTTCGAATCCCAATCTGGGTGGAGGTTCCATGTTCACCCCGTGTCCGCGTGGGTTTCCTCCGGGTTCTCCGGTTTCCTCCCACAGTCCAAAAACATGGATCAAGTCAATTGAATTCTCCAAATTGCCCCATATAGAGTGTGTCTGCATGAGTGAGTGTGTGTCCAGTGATAGATTGGTGTCCTGTCCTGGGTGTATCTGCCCAGCGCCTGAAACGTTCTCCCCTGGATGGGCATGGGGAACCCCCCCCCCCACGACCCTAATAGAGGAAAAAGCAAAAGATAATGGATGGATATATATATATATATTGGGTTTATATATATAATATCATATATATATATGGATATATAAGGATATATATATATATATATATATATATATATATATATATATATATATATATATATATATATATATATATTGGGTTTGACTCCCAATGTTCTCTCCGTGTCTACGTGGGTTTCCTCTGGGTTCTCCTTTTCCCACCAACAATGCACCTTTCTAAAGTGGCCCTATATAGTGTGTGTGTGTGTGTGTGTGTGTGTGTGTGTGTGTGCCAACAGATGGATTGGTGCTCTGTCCTAAATCAAAGTTTCTGGTAACGACTGATATCTGATCAGTCTGAGTCTGATCTTTAATACAGAACTGGACTGATGTTTGTTTCCCACATCAACCGTTCACCTCTTCAAGCTCTGGACTTTCACCTGGATGTTTAATTCACCTTTAATGCTCCTTTAACTGACGACGGATCTTCTCAAGTAGCGGCTATAATCCATAATGGATTGCTCCATCAGTGACGAGCTGAACTGGAGACCATCATACTACCACCAGCATGCTCCACATACCTGCCGAGGATCTAAAGCTGGAACAGTGTTTACTTATCTGTATCATTTAGATGAGATTTTTGAAATTTGGCTCTCGTTGATGAAATGTACTTTCCAGGGTTGCTATCTTTAGCGAACTTCAAACGGGCTGCTCCATGCGTTTCGGAGAGCAGCTCCCTTTGATCATGCGGCGATGCGGTTCCACATACTGATCTTTACAGCTCCACTCTAATGGAGGAAGGATTTCAGATGATATTCCCCAATGAATAAATAAAAAAGTACAAAATGTAGTTCTCGTTTGGGAGTTTGAGAGCTCAGTGGGTTGAGTGTTGGGCTTTCAATCCAAAAACAGCGAGTTCGAACCCAAAGCCCACCAAAGCGGTGACCGTGTGGGACATTGAGCAAGTCTCATAGCTTCTAACCATCTAAACTTGTAAGTTCTAAAAATCATAAAAACATTGTAAAGACATGTGCTAACTTGGATTCCCAACATGGTGGCTTAGTGGTTGGCATGTTCTCCTGGGATTCCAGGGTTGAATCCCAATCTGGGTGGAGGTTCCATGTTCTCCACGTGTCCGCGTGGGTTTCCTCCGGGTTCTCCGGTTTCCTCCCACAGTCCAAAAACATGGATCAAGTCAATTGAATTCTCCAAATTGCCCCATATAGTGTGTGTCTGTGTAAGTGAGTGTGACGAGTGAGAGATTGGTGTCCTGTCCTGGGTCTATCTACCCAGTGCCCGAGACGTTCTCACCTAGATGGGCTTTGGGAACCCCCACGACCCTAACAGAGGATGAAGTGGAAGATAATGGATGGATGGATGGATTCCCAACACGGTGGCTTAGTGTTTAGCATGTTCTCCTCTCAGCGCTAGGGGTTCCCGGTTCGAATACCAATCTGGGTGGAGTTTCCATGTTCTCCCCGTGTCCACGTGGGTTTCCTCCGGGTTCTCCGGTTTCCTCCCACAGTCCAAAAACATGGATCAAGGTCAATTGAATTCTCCAAATTGCCCCATATAGAGTGTGTCTGTGTGAGTGAGTGTGTGACCAGTGATAGATTGGCGTCCTGTCCTGGGTGTATCTGCCCAGCACCCGAAACGTTCTCCCCTGGATGGGCATGGGGAACCCCCCTGCGACCCTACTAGAGGATAAAGCGGGAGATAATGGATGGATGGATGGATTCCCAACACAGTGGCTTAGTAGTTGGCATGTTCTCCTCTCAGCGCTAGGGATTCCCGGTTCGAATCCCAATCTGGGAGGAGTTTCCATGTTCTCTCCGTGTCCACGTGGGTTTCCTCCGGGTTCTCCGGGTTCCTCCAAACAGTCCAAAAACATGGATCAAGGTTAATTGAGATCTCCAAATTGCCCCATATAGAGTGTGTCTGTGTGAGTGAGTGTGTGTCCAGTGATAGATTGACACCCTGTCCAGCGCCCGAAACGTTCTCCCCTGGATGAGCATGGGGAACCCCCTGTGACCCTAATAGAGGATAAAGCGGGAGATAATGGATGGATGGATGGATAGATGGATTCCCAACATGGTGGCTTAGTGGTTAGCATGTTCTCCACTCAGTGCTAGGGATTCCTGGTTCGAATCCCAATCTGGGTGGAGTATCCATGTTCTCCCCGTGTCCATGTGGGTAGTCCCAAATCTTGTTTTCACAGTGAATTGGCTGCTCTACAGTATTTGCCCCTATCTAAATTGACCCTATATAGAGTGTCTCCAGTGATAGATTGGCGTCCCGTCCTGGGTGTATCTGCCCAGCGCCTGAAACGTTCACCCCTGGATGGGCATGGGGAACCCCCCGTGGCGACATTAGTAGAAGATTAAGCAGATAATTAAATTATAGATTTAATTGAGTTCAAATCCTTAATTCCAGTGACACCAATAATCAACGTGAAGTGACATCATCGACTCTGTGACACTAACACAGAAAGCATGCTGAGTCGGCAGTGAGAGGAGGAGGAGGAGGAGGAGGAGGAGGAGGAGGAGGTGCTGCTGGACTGCGAGGAAATCAATAGAAACACTAATTATATCATTAGAACGGCTTATAACGAAGCGCTTGCATTCTCATACGAGTCCTCGCTTTTAGTTTCAGTCAAACACTCCATCATCATCATCATCATCATCATCATCATCATCATCATCATCATCATCCCACATCATAAAAATGCATGAGCCGCATCAGCGTTCAGTGGATTCCACTCAGCGCAGTGATGGAAATCAATAAATCAGGATTTCCACTCCACCAATAACAATCCAGCATTAACAAACCATCACTGAGTTTAATAGTGGCACGGTGGCTTAGTGGTTGGAATGTTCTCCTCTCAGCACTAGGGATTCCCGGTTCAAATCCCAATCTGGTGGAGTTTCCATGTTCTCCCCGTGTCCACGTGTGTTTCCTTCGGGTTCTCCGGTTTCCTCCCACAGTCCAAAAACATGGATCCAGGTCAATTGAGTTCTCCAAATTGCCCCATATACTGTATAGTCTATCTGTGTGAGTGAGTGTGTGTCCAGTGATAGATTGGCACCCTGTCCTGGGTGTATCTGACCAGCGCCCGAAACGTTCTCCCATGGATGGGCATGGGGAACTCCCCCGCTACTCAAATATAGGATAAAGTGGAAGATAATGGATGGATGGATGGATGGATGGACCTTGAGTCTGGGCGGCATGGTGGCTTAGTGATTAGCATGTTCTCCTCTCAGCACTAGGTTCGAATTGCAATCTGGATGGAGTTTCCATGTTCTCCCCATGTCTGCGTGGGTTTCCTCCCACAGTCCAAAACCATGGCTCAAGGTCAATTTAATGCCCTAAATTGCCCCTTTATGGTCTGTGTGAGTGAGTGTGTGTGTGTCCAGTGATAGATTGGTGCCCTGTCCTGGGTGTATCTGCCCAGCGCCTGAAACGTTCTCCCCTGGATGGGCATGGGGAACCCCCCCGTGACCCTAGTAGAGGATAAAGTGGAAGATGACGGATGGATGGGTGGATGGATGGATAGACCTTGAGACTGGGCGGCAGGGTGGCTAAGTGATTAGCATGTTCTCCTCTCAGCACTAGGTTCGAATCCCAATCTGGTGGAGTTTCCATGTTCTCCCCGTGTCTGTGTGGGTTTCCTCTGGGTTCTCCGCTTTCCTCCCACAGTCCAAAACCATGGCTCAAGGTCAATTTAATGCTCTAAATTGCCCTTTATAGTCTGTGTGAGTGAGTGTGTGTGTGTCCAGTGATAGATTGGTGTCCTGTCCTGGGTGTATCTGCCCAGCGCCTGAAACGTTCTCCCCTGGATGGGCATGGGGAACCCCCCGCGACCCTAATAGAGGATAAAGTGGAAGATGATGGATGGATGGATGGACCTTGAGACTGGGCGGCACGGTGGCTAAGTGATTAGCATGTTCTCCTCTCAGCACTAGGTTCGAATCCCAATCTGGTGGCGTTTCCATGTTCTCCCCGTGTCTGTGCGGGTTTCCTCCGAGTTCTCCGCTTTCCTCCCATAGTCCAAAAACATGGCTCAAGGTCAATTTAATGCTCTTAATTGCCCCTTTATAGAGTGTGTCTGTGTGAGTGAGTGTGTGTCCAGTGATAGATTGGTGCCCTGTTCTGGGTGTATCTGCCCAGCGCCCGAAACGTTCTCCCCTGGTTGGGCATGGAGAACCCATTGGAAGGATAAAGAGGAAGATAATGGACTGTATTGTAAGAGGTGTGAGTCAGAGGTGTGTGTTATTGTCAATAACCCCATGGCTGGACGAGCAGCTCAGCCAATCAGCTTTCAGGACCAGAACTAGCCGTTTGATAATGCATACTATTCCCGAAAACACACCAAGAGGAGAGTGTGGCACCTGCCATTGCGTTTGTTGGGCTCATTAGTGCACAGGTCAGTGATGCTGAAGGTGATCCAGAGGAGTGAAGATTCCTAATTAGGCCACACTCCTGGAGCGGCGTGACATCAGCATGCTGCAGAGCAGCCTGTTTGCAGCTGCACTCATTAAGAGCGCCATCCATCTCCAACAGTGAGGCCTGCTGTCAGGGAGCCATGCTGTTACTAAATCAACACACGCTGGACGCATCCGAGACGGTAACTGATGGACTCCAGCTCGGAAATTGCTTAACTGTAAATAAGGTGGTGAGTTAATGCTTTACGATCTAATGCTTTCAGCAGCGAGCATCATAAACAGACCTGCAGGGCATCTTTAGGGTTTCACTTTGAGATACTTCTCATCATATTATCGTGATTGCCTTATCCTCTATTAGGGTCACGGAGGTAGGGGGGCCCATCCAGGGGAGAACGTTTTGGGCGCTGGGCAGATACACTCACGACAGGACACCAATCTATCACTGGACACACACTCACTCACATAGAAACACTATATGGGGCAATTTAGTGTAGCTAATTCACCTTGAATCCATGTCTTTGGACTGTGGGAGGAAACCAGAGAACCCGGAGGAAACCCATGTAGATACAGGGAGGACATGGGAACTCCATGTTGGTATGTAAGCCCTGCCTGTTGTTATTGAATCGTTGTTACTGCTGAGCGCTGAGAGGAGAACATGCTAACCACTAAGCCACTGTGCTTATATATATATATATATATATATATATATATATATTCATTCATTCATTATCTTCCGCTTTAACCTCTATTAGGGTCACGGTGGGGTTCCCCATGCCCTACCAGGGGAGAACGTTTCGGGCGCTGGGCAGATACACCCAGGACAGGACACCAATCTATCACCTGACACACACTCACTCACATAGAAACACTATATGGGGCAATTTAGTGCAGCCAATTCACCTTGAATCCATGGCTTTGGACAGTGGGAGGAAACCAGAGAACCCGGAGGAAACCCATGTAGATACAGGGAGGACATGGAAACTCCATGTTGGTATGTAAGTCCTGCCTGTTGTTATTGAATCGTTGTTACTGCTGAGCGCTGAGAGGAGAACATGCAAACCACTAAGCCACTGTGCTTATATATATTCATTCATTATCTTCCGCTTTATCCTCTATTAGGGGCGCGGTGGGGTTCCCCATGCCCTACCAGGGGAGAACGTTTCAGGCGCTGGGCAGATACACTCACCACAGGACACCAATCTATCACTGGACACACACTCACTCACATAGAAACACTATATGGGGCAATTTAGTGTAGCCAATTCACCTTGAATCCATGGCTTTGGACTGTGGGAGGAAACCAGAGAACCCGGAGGAAACCCATGTAGATACAGGGAGGACATGAAAACTCCATGTTGGTGTGTAAGCCCTGCCTGTTGTTATTGAATCGTTACTCCTAATTAATTGATTTAACACTGATTAATTAATCTCGGGTGTTTCTATTGGGCAGCACAGTAGCTTAGTGGTCAGAACATTCACCGCTTAGGCTTGGGATCCAGGTCCGAATCCCAATCCGTGTTCGTGTTGCTTTGTTCCGAGTTCTCCGGGTTCCTCCCACAGTCCAAAAACATGGATTTAAGGTAAAGTGAATGTTCTAAATTGCCCCATATAGTGTGCGGGATAGATTGGTGCCCTGTCCTGGCTGTATCTGACCAGCAGCCGAAACGTTCTCCCCCGGGTGGGCAGATACACCCAGGACAGGACACCAATCTATCGCTGGACCCACACTCACTCACACAGACACACTCTATATGGGGCAATTTGGAGAACTCAATTGACTTGATCCATGGTTTTGGACTGTGGGTGGAAACCAGAGAACCCGGAGGAACCCCACGCGGACACGGGGAGAACATGGAAACTCCACCCAGATTGGGATTCGAACCGGGAATCCCTAGTGCTGAGATGAGAACATGCTAACCACTAAGCCACTGTGCTTATATATATATATATATTCATTCATTCATTATCTTCCGCTTTATCCTCTATTAAGGTCGCGCGGGGGGGTTCCCCATGCCCATCCAGGGGAGAATGTTTCGGGCGCTGGGCAGATACACTCAGGACAGGACACCAATCTATCACTGGACACACACTCACTCACACAGACACACTCTATATGGGGCAATTTGGAGAACTCAATTGACTTGATCCATGTTTTTGGACTGTGGGAGGAAACCGGAGAACCCGGAGGAAACCCACGCGGACACGGAGAACACCCAGATTGGGATTCGAACCGAATCCCTAGTGCTGAGAGAACATGCTAAACCACTAAGCGACTGTGCTTATATATATATTTTATTATATATATATATATTTATTTATATATATTTTTTTCAACTGGATTTGTCCATCGATCATATACATATATATATATAAAATCATGAAATCAGATCGCTTTCATATTTATATACAGTACATATATATATATATATATATATATATATATATATATATATCATATATATATTTCTATATATATATATATATATACTGTATATAAATAATGAAAGCGATCTGATTTCATGGAGTTCAAGGATTTAATGGACTCACAAATCCTAAATAGGAATTTATCTGACTGTGTGATTGATCTGAGTGTAAGAAAAGGAAGAGCGAACTGTGTATGTGAGGGATAATGTGAGGGGGGGGAGGGGAGGAGGAGAAATGAGATGTAATTCTTAATGTAATGGTTTATTATTAGTAAAAGGGTCATACAGTTCAGTTCAATATTCTCTGCCTCGGTGCGATCCGGATTTCACCTCCATCGGCGGATTTCATATCAGGTGTCCTCTAATGGAGTAAGCAAAGTTGCCTTACACAGTGCAGACATGTCCTGAACAGAGAACTCTCCTACTTTCTAATGGATTACAAATCCCCATTGTGGAGGCACTACTATAGAGTGACCTCACAGCGCAGGGAGCTGCCCGCTCAGGAAGGCCTGTATGTCAGGAGAGGGAGGGAGGGAGGGATAACATTAATAATAATAATAATAATAATAATAATAATAATAATAATACATCCATCCATCCATTATCTTCCGCTTTATCCTCTATTAGGGTCGGGGGGGGGTTCCCCATGCTCATCCAGGGGAGAACGTTTATAGCACTGGGCATATACACCCAGAACAGGACACCAATCTATGGCTGGACACACACTCACTCACACAGCCACACTCTATATGGGGCAATTTGGAGAACTCCATTGACCTTAAGGCACGGTGGCTTACTGGTTAGCACGTTCGCCTCTTAGCGCTAGGGATTCCCGGTTCGAATCCCCATCTGGGTGGAGTTTCCATGTTCTCCCCGTGTCCGCGTGGGTTTCCTCCGGGTTCTCCGGTTTCCTCCCACAGTCCAAAAACATGGATCTAGGTCAATTGAGTTCTCCAAATTGCCCCATATAGAGTGTGTGTGTGAGTGAGTGTGTGCCCAGCGATATATTGGTGTCCTGTCCTGGGTGTATCTGTCCAGCACCCGAGACGTTCTCCCCTGGATGGGCATGAGGACCCCCCCCCCTGCGACCCTAATAGAGGATAAAGCGGAAGATAATAAATGAATGAATGAATTGACCTTGATCCATGTTTTTGGACTGTGGGAGGAAACCGGAGAACCCGGAGGAAACCCTCGCGGACACCGGGAGAACATGGAAACTCCACCCAGATTGGGATTCGAACCGGGAATCCCTAGCGCTGAGAGGAGAACATGCTAACCACTAAAGCCACCGTGCCTTCCTATAATAATAATAATAATAATAATAATAATAATAATAATATATATAAATGGTGGCACGGTGGCTTGGTGGTTTAGCATGTTCTCCTCTCAGCGCTGGGGATTACGAGTTCGAATCCCAATCTGGGTGGAGTTTCCATGTTCTCCCCGTGTCAACGTGGGTTTCCTCCGGGTTCTCCGGTTTCCTCCCACAGTCCAAAAACATGGATCAAGTCAATTGAATTCTCCAAATAGCCCCATATAGAGTGTGTCTGTGTGAGTGTGTGTTCAGTGATAGATTGGCGTCCTGTCCTGGGTGTATCTGCCCAGCCCCCGAAACGTTCTACACTGGATGGGCATGGGGAACCCCCCCGTGACCCTAGTAGAGGATAAAGCGGAAGAAAATGGATGAATGAATGAATGAATGAATAATAATAATAATAATAATAATAATAATAATAATAGGGCAGCACGGTGGCTTAGTGGTTTAGCATGTTCTCCTCTCAGCACTGGGGATTACGAGTTCAAATCCCAATCTGGGTGGAGTTTCCATGTTCTCCCCGTGTCCATGTGGGTTTCCTCTGGGTTCTCCAGGTTTCCACCCACAGTCCAAAAACATGGATTAAGTCAATTGAATTCTCCAACTTGCCCCATATAGAGTGTGTGTGTGTGAGTGAGTGTGTTCAGTGATAGATTGGCGTCCTGTCCTGGGTGTATCTGCCCAGTGCCCGAAACGTTCTCCCCTGGATGGGCATGGGGAACCCCCCCGCGACCCTAGTAGAGGATAAAGCGGAAGAAAATGGATGGATGGATGGATAATAATAATAATAATAAGGTCCTGATGACCTGCCATTGGAGAAGGTCATATCCCAACTAATGAGGGGGATCTTTTTCATCTGATAGATGATAAACCATCAAACTCGCGGATTGAGCTTTAATGAATGCAAACCTGCCCTCCTCTGAGTGCAAAGCGATGCGCTGCCTCAGGACAGCATGCAGATGAAAGCGATCCGATTAGCGGGCAGTCCGGTCGTTTATCACTAATGTCAATGAGCGTGGAACCTGGGAGAGCTGATACACCTCACGGCCGGCGAAAAATAGACGAGCGCCGGCTATGAGCATCCACTGACATTGCAGATGCAATCCATCAGGGGCAGAGCGGCGTCCCGGCGCAGGCCGGCGGGCTGGAATTACAGATCACGGATTACGCAGACGCCACTTTATTCTGACGCTGTTTAGATTTCAGGAGCTCGTTAATCAGCGGCATTACGAGGCTTTAGGTTTTAAATTCATTTACATATGAGAGCAATGACGAAGATTAGAATCAGAGTCGTGAAAAAGAAAGCTATTTATTATAAACACACACACACACACATTTACATATACATATGTAGAAAATATGCACACACACAAAGGAAGGCACACACAAATTCACACACACACACACACACACACACATATATATATATATATATATATATATATATATATATATATATATATATATATATATATATATATATATATATATACCTATATGTACAAAATATGCACACACACACACAAAGGAAGTAACACACAAATTCATACACACACACATACACACACACACACACACACACACACACACACACACACACACACACACACACACATATATATATACCTATATGTAGAAAATATGCACACATACATAAAGGAAGGCACACACAAATTAACACACACACAGACATACATCCACATGCACAAAAGCATATGCACACACACACACACACACACACACACACACACACACATGCGCACACACACACATGCGCACCACATACACACATATGCACAAACACACACACACATCTACATGCACACACACACACACACACACACACACACACACACACACACACACACACACACACACTTCTACATGCACAAAAACAAGCACACACACACACACACACACACACACACACACAAACACACTAAGAAATGCACACACAAAACAAAGGCAAAAACATGCACACACACACAGAGGAAGGCAGACACAAATTCACGTGCACACACACACACATGCGCACACACACACATGCGCACCACATACACACATATGCACAAACACAAACACACATCTACATGCACACACACACACACACACACACACACACACACACACACACTTCTACACGCACAAAAACAAGCACACACACACACACACACACACACACACACTAAGAAATGCACACACACAAAACAAAGACAAAAACATGCACACACAGACACGCACACACAGAGGAAGGCACACACAAATTCACATGCACACACACAGACATGCATCTATATGCACAAAAGCATGTGTACACGTGCGCACACACACACACACACACACACACAGAGGAAGGCACATACACACACACACACACACACACACACACATACACACACACACAGAAATGCGCACCACATACTCACACATATGAACAAACACACACACACACACACACACACACACGCATCTACATGCACAAAAACATGCACACACACAACACACACACACACACACAAGCCTCAATAAAAAAAGGAACGTCTGAGATAAATCAAACAGAAAACTATTACTTTAAGTTATAGCTGCTAAAGGTCATTCAATTATTTATTCATGAGGTGTACTTAGTTCTTTAAACCCCCTCCCACACACACACACACATGCACACACACACACAGTATACATGTATACATATATACATATATATATATATATATATATATATATATATATATAGGGGCAATTTAGAGCAGCCAATTTACCTTAAACCATGGTACCCAGAGGAAACCATGATCATCACACAATCTGTACATGGCTGTCCTACACTGTTGATGCTGCCGGCCGCTCAAGGAGGACGAGTCCCCCACTGAGTCTCGGTCCTCACAAGGTTTCTTCCTTAAAATAACAACACAACAGGGAGTTTTGTCTTGCCACTGTCGCTTTGGCTTGCTGTTTGTGAGTTTAAAGGCTTATAACTCTGTAAAGCTACTTTATGACAATGTACTATAGTAAAAAGCACTAAATAAATAAATTACTTGAAGTTGACGCCCTCAATGGACTTCTATAGTTGTTCAATTGTTAAAAACGGAGGACGAGTCCCTCACTGAGTCTCGGTCCTCACAAGGTTTCTTCCTTAAAATAACAACATAACAGGGAGTTTTTGTCTTGCCACTGTCTCTTCAGCTTGCTCTTTGAGGGTTTAAAGGCTTATAACTCTGTAAATCTGCTTTGTGACAATGTACTATAGTAAAAAGCGCTGTATAAATATATAATTTGAACTTGACGTCCTCAATGGACTTCTATAGTTGTCCAATTGTTAAATACGGGTCACATGATCATCACACAATCTGTACATGGCTGTCCTACACTGTTGATGCTGCCCGGCTGCTCAAGGAGGACGAGTCCCTCACTGAGTCTTGGTCCTCACAAGGTTTCTTCATTAAAATAACAACATAACAGGGAGTTTTGTCTTGCCACTGTCGCTTCGGCTTGCTCTTTGGAGGTTTAAAGGTTTATGAAGCTGCTTTGTGACGATGTACTATAGTAAAAAGCGCTCTATAAATAAATTACTTGAACTTGACGTCCTCAATGGACTTCTATAGTTGTCCAATTGTTAAATACGGGTCACATGATCAGACACAATCTGTACATGGCTGTTCTACACTGTTGTAAAAAGTGCTCCATCCATTATCTTCCGCTTTATCCTCTATTAGGATCACGGGGGGGTATCCTATGGCCATCCAGGGGAGAACGTTTCAGGCGCTGGGCAGATACACCCAGGACAGGACGCCAATCTATCACTGGACACACACTCACTCACACAAACACACTCTATATGGGGCCCTCAATTTGGAAAACTCAATTGACTTGATCCATGTTTTTGGACTGTGGGAGGAAACCGGAGAACCCGGAGGAAACCCACGTGGACACGGAGAGAACATGGAAACTCCACCCAGATTGGGATTCGAACCGGGAATCCCCAGCACTGAGAGGAGAACATGCCAACCACTAAGCCACTGTGCCGCCCAGTAAAAAGTGCTCTATAGGGGTGAGCTGCAATATTCGCTGATTCGACGATTCGATTCGGAGAACCGTAGTCGACTATGAACCTCATAGTCGAATGTACCATTTTGACCACATGGGGGTGCCCATGGCTGCTGCTAAGCATTAGTTTTTACATGAAATGTCTTTGTTTTCGTTATATATATAGCCTTTTGTCAAATAAAATCATCCTAATTTCTAGAAAAAAAAGAAAAAAGAAAAACAAAAAAAAAAGGTTTTCTTTTGTTAGAAAAACAAGTAAAATATATAAAAAAAAAATCTTTTTTTAAAAACTATGCTTATAGCGCCATCTTGTGGTGAAATTGTAACTGATTCTATAGGGAAAATCTGACGAATCAGATTCGACTACGAAAATCTGTAGTTGAATACAGCCCTACTGGACACACACTCACTCACACAAACACACTCTATATGGGGCCCTCAATTTGGAGAACTCAATTGACTTGATCCATGTTTTTTGGACTGTGGGAGGAAACCGGAGAACCCGGAGGAAACCCACGTGGACACGGGGAGAACATGGAAACTCCACCCAGATTGGGATTCGAACCGGGAATCCCCAGCACTGAGAGGAGAACATGCCAACCACTAAGCCACCATGCCGCCCAGAAAAAAGTGCTCTATAAATAAATTACGAGAACTTGGAAACCCTCATAGACACGTGGAGAACATGGAAACTCCACCCAGATTGGGATTCAAACCGGAATCCCTAGCGCTGAGAGGAGAACATGCTAACCACCAAGCCACTGGAAATATTCAATAACCCCGAATGTTGAGAACATTGTCGTTTTGTCGGATCGGCGTGTCTCCCCCTCATGTAGCTCAGTGGCGTTGTTGTTTCTTGGCGTCTGATGACCGCGGCGTGAGGTTTTCAGACGCCGGCTGCGTAATGCCACGAGTCGCAGCGCCGTTGCAGACAAGCCGGCGGAAAGTGCCGGAGAGTTTCATTAGTGGTTTCATGGAAAGCGGGCTGAAATCAAACACCTCCTGTGGTCTCGTTAGTCACCAGATCTGAGAGTCACCGAGATCTCACGGAGCACTGAATAGATTTGCGCTCAGTTCATCCTCAAAAAGACTGCAGCACTTTGATTCAGCGCTCGCAGTTAAGCACGGCGCGAGAGCAGCCGAAAAAACAAAGAGAGCGAGCTGCGAGAGCCGCGGGAGCTGCGTTACAGCGCTTACTGTGGATTTCCATCATTTATTCTGCACCAACTAACCCCTCAGTGCACAGTGTGGGGCAAGTAGCTTTAATGGCGGTTAAAATCAGGTGAACTGGTTCGACCTTAAGGGCGGCACGGTGGCTTAGTGGTTGGCATGTTCTCCTCTCAGCGCTAGATTCCCGGTTCGAATCCCAATCTGGGTGGACTTTCCATGTTCTCCCCGTGTCTGCGTGGGTTTCCTCCGGGTTCTCCGGTTTCCTCCCACAGTCCAAAAACATGGATCAAGTCAATTGAGTTCTCCAAATTGCCCCATATAGAGTGTGTCTGTGTGAGTGAGTGTGTGTCCAGTGATAGATTGGCGTCCTGTCCTGGGTGTATCTGCCCAGCCCCCGAAACGTTCTCCCCTGGATGGGCATGGGAACCCCCCCGCGACCCTAGTAGAGGATAAAGTGGAAGATAATGTAATGTAAATATAACGTAATCTATATTAATCGCAGAGTTGGCACAGTGGCTTAGTGGTTGGCATGTTCCCCTCTCAGCACTAGGGATTCCTGGTTCGAATCCCAAACTGGGTGGAGTTTCCATGTTCTCCCCGTGTCTGCGTGGGTTTCCTCCGGGTGCTCCGGTTTCCTCCCACAGTCCAAAAACATGGATCAAGTCAATTGAGTTCTCCAATTTGCCCCATATAGAGTGTGTCTGTATGAGTGAGTGTGTGTCCAGTGATAGATTGGTGTCCTGTCCTGGGTGTATCTGCCCAGCGCCCGAAACGTTCTCCCCTGGATGGGCATGGGGAACCCCCCTACGACCCTAATAGAGGATAAAGCGGAAGATAATATATGGATGGATGGTTCCACTTTTCACCACTGCAGAAGATTCTAAGTTCTTCCTCCCTCCCTGTGTCACATGGGTATCCTTTCATAGACCAAAAACTGCCCCATCCAAGTGAATTGCCCCTTTCCAAATTGCCCCTATATAGTGTGAGGGTGTCGGTGTGAGTGAGTCGGTCCAGCAAGGGATTGGCGTGGTATCTGCCCAGCGTCCGAAACGTTCTCCCCTGGATGGGCATAGGGAACCCCCCCCTGACCTCCCACACCACCACCACCAACGACCCTAGTAGGGGATTAAGCAAATGTTTTCTTTTGCAATGAATAAACTCACCAGAAACACTAAACCAACCAACAGGGGTTGTGGTGGATGGGTGGTGGCCAATCTACCACTGGGCACTCACTCACACAGACACACTCTACAGTATATGGGGCAATTTTGGAGAACTCTTGATCCTCAATTGACTTGATCCATGTTTTTGGACTGTGAAAGGAAGCCGGAGAACCCGGAGGAAACCCACACGGACACGGGGAGAATATGGACACTCCACCCAGGTTGGGATTCGAACCGGGAATCCCCAAGAGCTGAGAGGAGAACATGCTAACCACTAAGCCACCGTGCCGCTCCTCACTCAGTATATGGGGCATTTAAATCCCGAATCCAAATCAATTGCATGCTACTTGGATTTTAAAGGAAAAGCCAGAGCTTTTGAAGAACACCACACACAGTGGGGGGGTAACCACAAAGTCTACATAAAAGCTACCCAGAAATCCCAAACGGGAACCATAGCAAAGAGCTCTGGTTCTATCTGCTGCACTGTGATACCAGCCTATAACCAAACTCCATAATTCATAAGGGCAAAATAAACTTCGGTTAACCTTTGATGGTTGTGTTCTTCGAATCTTTTTGACTCAGAGTAAATAAAGGGTTTCGGGGTTCCAATGTCATTTAAGGACTTGAATTAAAAACTTTAAGACTGATAAAGACATGCTGGCTGTATTTTTAGCTGAGCCTGTATGTGGTATATTACAGTAATGAGGTAATTGAGGTCTCCAAATTGCCCCATATAGAGTGTGCCTGTGTGAGTGAGTGTGTGCCCAGCGATAGATTGGCATCCTGTTCTGGGTGTATCTGCCCAGCGCCCGAAATGTCCCCCCCTGGATGGGCATGGGGAACCCCCCCCCCGCGACCCTAATAGAGGATCATTCAGAAATGCATTCATTAAGAGCATAATCACTAATTGCTGAGTAACAGGATTTCGGTTTCACAAACGATTTCACAACCTGCCATCTTGTGGCCATATTACAGAACACATATTACGATCTGGGGGTGGCACGTTAGCACGTGGTTAGTACATTCTCCTCTCAGTGCTAGGGATTCCTGAGTTTCCATGTTCTCCCCGTGTCCATGTGGGTTTCCTCCGGGTTCTACGGTTTCCTCCCACAGTCCAAAAACATGGATCAAGGTCAATTGAATTCTCCAAATTGCCCCATATAGAGTGTGTCTGAGTGAGATAGAGATTGGCACCCTGTCCTGGGTGTTTCTGCCCAGCCCAGAAACGTTCTCCCCTGGATGGGCATGGGGAACGCCCCCCTCCCCCCCGCGACCCTAATAGAGGATAAAATGGAAGATGATGGATGGATGACTAAATCTTAATTAAAGTTAATTAAACTTAATAAATAAATAAATAAATACATTTAATAAAGACCTTAATTAAATCTTAATTAAAGATTTCCTTGCTGATTGCGACTTTGGAAAAGGTCTTTAATTAAGATTTATTCGTTCATTCATTATCCCCATGCCCATCCAGGAGAGAACGTTTCGGGCGCTGGGCAGATACACCCAGGACAGGACGCCAATCTATCACTGGACACACTCACTCACACAGACACACTCTATATGGGGCAATTTGGAGAACTCAATTGACTTGATCCATGTGTTTGGACTGTGGGAGGAAATCGGAGAACCCGGAGGATACCCACGCGGACACGGGGAGAACATGGAAACTCCATCCAGATTGGGATTCGCAACGGGAATCCCTAGAGCTGAAAGGAGAACATGCTAAACCAATAATCCTCCATACGCCCCAGAGTACATTTTTGAAATACACCCTTTAATACTCCAGCCATCCATTATCTTCCGCTTTATCCTCTATTAGGGTCGTGGGGGAGGGGGGGTTCCCCATGCCCATCCAGGGGAGAACGTCTCGGGCGCTGGGCAGATACACCCAGGACAGGACGCCAATCTATCACTGGACACACACTCACTCACACAGACACACTCTATATGGGGCAATTTGGAGAACTTAATTGACCCGTAGCCATGTCTTTGGACTGTGGAAGGAAACCGGAGAACCCGGAGGAAGCCCACGCGGACACGGGGAGAACATGGAAACTCCACCAGATTGGGATTCGAACCTGAATCCCTAGTGCTGAGAGGAGAACATGCTAACCACTAAGCCAACGTGCCACAATAATGTATTGTATATCAATATTTATGTCTCAGCCAATCAGATTGAATCAGATGTTCTAATAGTAGTGACAGCAGCCGCTTTAGCGTCCTGGGGGCTTTGTTTACCTCGCGCTCTGATGCTGATAAACACCTGAACGGGTTCAGGATGGAGGTGTAATCAGAACGCTCATGTTCTCCGTGCTCGAGCGTCCCGTCAGACCCGTTGCTACAATCCCAGCACTCCCAGCAGCGAGCCGGAGCATCAATCAGCAGCCAAACTCATTACCCCCGCGAGGTACGGATCATCAATAAATTAGCCGTGCAACCAGCGTTATCCATTTCCCTGATGGAGTGTCAGCTGCAGCCAGCAGGAAGAGCGATGAGGAGGAGCGGCGCCACCTGGCCATCGCCGCTGATACGGTTCCTACCCGCCGGCATTCACACCGGCCCCGGAGGGGAACAGGTTAAAGGGAAGGGAGTCTGTCTTAGTGGTTAGCATGTTCTCCTCTCAGCGCTAGGGATTCCCGGTTCGAATCCCAATCTGGGTGGAGTTTCCATGTTCTCCCCGTGTCCGCGTGGGTTTCCTCCGGGTTCTCCCGTTTCCTCCCGCAGTCCAAAAACATGGATCAAGTCAAGTGAGTTCTCCAAATTGCCCCATATAGAGTGTGTTTGTGTGAGTGTGTGTGTGTCCAGTGATGGACTGGCGCCCTGTCCTGGGTGTATCTGCCCAGCGCCCGAGATGTTCTCCTCTGGATGGGTATGGGGAACCCCACTGCGACCCTAATAGAGGATAAAGCGGGAGATAATGAATGAATGAATGAAAGTCAATTGAATTCTCCAAATTGCCCCATATTGAGTGTGTGTGTGTGTCCAGTGATGGATTGGCGTCCTGTCCTGGGTGTATCTGCCCAGCGACCGAAACGTTCTCCAATGGATGGGCATGGGGAACCCCCAGCGACCCTGGGTTCTCTGGTTTCCTCCCACAGTCCAAAAACATGGATCAAGGTCAATTGAGTTCTCCAAATTGCCCCATTTAGAGTGTGTGTGTGTGTGTGTGTCTGTGTGTGTGTGTCCAGTGATAGATTGACGCCCTGTTATGGGTGTATCTGCCCAGCGCCCAAAACGTTCTCCCCTGGATGGGCATGGGGAACCCCCAGCGACCCTGGGTTCTCTGGTTTCCTCCCACAGTCCAAAAACATGGATCAAGGTCAATTGAATTCTCCAAATTGCCCCATATAGAGTGTGTCTGTGTGAGTGAGTGTGTGTCCAGTGATAGATTGGCGTCCTGTCCTGGGTGTATCTGCCCAGCGCCCGAAACGTTCTCCCTTGGATGGGCATGGGGAACACTCCCCTCCGCGACCATGGGTTCTCCGGTTTCCTCCCACAGTCCAAAAACATGGATCAAGGTCAATTGAACTCTCCAAATTGCCCCATATAGAGTGTGTCTGTGTGAGTGTGTGTGTGTCCAGTGATAGATTAGCGTCCTGTCCTGGGTGTATCTGCCCAGCGCCCGAAACGTTCTCCCCTGGATGGACATGGGGAACTCCCCCCTCCGCGACCCTGGGTTCTCTGGTTTCCTCCCACAGTCCAAAAACATGGATCAAGGTCAACTGAACTCTCCAAATTGCCCCATATAGAGTGTGTCTGTGTGAGTGTGTGTGTGTCCAGTGATAGATTAGCGTCCTGTCCTGGGTGTATCTGCCCAGCGCCCGAAACGTTCTCCCCTGGATGGACATGGGGAACTCCCCCCTCCGCGACCCTGGGTTCTCTGGTTTCCTCCCACAGTCCAAAAACATGGATCAAGGTCAACTGAACTCTCCAAATTGCCCCATATAGAGTGTGTCTGTGTGAGTGTGTGTGTGTCCAGTGATAGATTAGCGTCCTGTCCTGGGTGTATCTGCCCAGCGCCCGAAACGTTCTCCCCTGGATGGACATGGGGAACTCCCCCCTCCGCGACCCTGGGTTCTCTGGTTTCCTCCCACAGTCCAAAAACATGGATCAAGGTCAATTGAACTCTCCAAATTGCCCCATATAGAGTGTGTCTGTGTGAGTGTGTGTGTGTCCAGTGTAGGATTGGCGTCCTGTCCTGGGTGTATCTGCCCAGCGCCTGAAACGTTCTCACCTGGATGGGCATGTGGAACCCCCCCGCGACCCTGGGTTCTCTGGTTTCCTCCCACAGTCCAAAAACATGGATCAAGGTCAATTGAATTCTCCAAATTGCCCCATTTAGAGTGTGTGTGTGTATCCAGTGATAGATTGGCGCCTTGTTGGGTGTATCTGCCCAGCGCCCGAAACGTTCTCCCCTGGATGGACATGGGGAACACCCCCCCCCCCCCCGCGACCCTGGGTTCTCCGGTTTCCTCCCACAGTCCAAAAACATGGATCAAGGTCAATTGAACTCTCCAAATTGCCCCATATAGAGTGTGTTTGTGTGAGTGTGTGTGTGTCCAGTGATAGATTAGCGTCCTGTCCTGGGTGTATCTCCCCAGCGCCCGAAATGTTCTCCCCTGGATGGGCATGGGGAACCCCCCGAGACCCTAATAGAGGATAAAGCGGGAGATAATGGATGGATAGGTGGATGTGGAGGGCGAGTCGGCCCGGGGGTCACCCTATAAGGCACGATGCATCTGGCCACAGGGTGCAGCAGAGGAGTGTGCGGGAAGAAAGCTCGCACCGAGGGGGGGGGGGGGCAATTCCAGTAAGGAATCAGACCGACTTCTGGTAAGGGCGCGAGAGCATCGTTCCGAGTGCTGGTTCGTCAGACAAGGGCATTAAGTTACTCACTTACACAGACCATCGCTCATCTCTGCCAGCCTCGCTCACTCGCTCACTCGCTCGCTCGCTCGCTCGCAGACACATGAGCTTCTGCAAACAGATGGAGGCCTGACCTCCACACATCTGCAGAGAGAGCCAGCGTACAGCCGACTGGAACGCTGACCAGAAAGCTCGGATTATTATTATGCTCTGATTATGATTTGGGCCTTTTTATTTAATAATAGCACACATGCTGACTTTATTACATACACTTTGGTGTTTTCACACTCTTTATCTTCCACTAGTCCTATACTAGGGGACACCCAGGACAGAGCACACACACACACACACACAAACTATCCATCCATCCATAATCTTCCGCTTTATCCTCTACTAGGGTCATGGGAGGTTCCCCAGGCCCATCCAGGGGAGAATGTTTCGGGCGCTGGGCAGATACACCCAGGACAGGACGCCAATCTATCACTGGACACACTCACTCACACACACACTCAATATGGGGCAATTTGGAGAATTCAATTGACCTTGAGCCATGTTTTTGGACTGTGGGAGGAAACCGGAGAACCCGGGGGAAACCCATGCGGACTCAAACCGGGGATTCAAACCGGGAATCCCTAGTGCTGAGAGGAGAACATGCTAATATAATAACTAAGACACCATGCCACCCTATTATTATTATTATTAGTAGTAGTAGTAGTAGTAGTAGTAGTAGTAGTAGTAGTATTACTGTTGTTATTATTATTATAATATTTTTTAGTAGTATTGTTATTAACATCATTATTATTATTGTTATTATTATTATTATTCTTCTTCTTATATTATTATTATTATTATTATTATTATTATTATTATTATTATTATTATTATTATCATCATTATTGTTATCACTATTATTATTATTAGTAGTAGTAGTAGTAGTTATTATTATTATTATTATTATTATTATTATTATTATTATTATTATTATTATATTTATTAGTAGTATTGTTATTATTATTATTATTATTATTATTATTATTATTATTATTATTATTATATTTATTAGTAGTATTGTTATTATTATTATTATTATTATTATTATTATTATTATATTTATTAGTAGTATTGTTATTATTATTGTTATTATTCATTCATTCATTCATTCATTCATTCATTCATTATCCCCCGCTTTATCATCTATATGGGCGCTGGGCAGATACACCCAGGACAGGACACCAATCCATCGCTGGACAGACACTCACTCACACAGACACACTCTATATGGGGCAATTTGGAAAATTCAATTGACTTGATCTATGTTTTTGGACTGTGGGAGGAAACCGGAGAACCCGGAGGAAACCCACGCAGACACGGGGAGAACATGAAAACTCCACCCAGATGGGGATTCAAACTGGGAATCCCTAGCGCTGAGAGGAGAACATGCTAACCACTAAGCCACCGTGCCACCCGTTGTTATTATTATTATTATTATAATTATTATTATTATCATTATTATTATGTGCACTGGTGCAGTAACCCCCGCTGTTGGGGGGGTGGGGTGTACAGATCAGTGCAGTCACAGCGCTGATCCATTAAAGTCACACGGTGTAAATAAAAAATGCAGACGACAGATTAACAGAACAGCCGAAAATCAGCAGACGAGGTTTTCAGAATGCAGGAACAAAAACGAACCTCCTCTTATTTCTTTCCACCAAGTGAGAACCCAAAGAAAAATTCACTGATCAACACACAACCCCGACGTCAAAGTCTGAAAGTAAGGCCTTTATACTGAACATGATCCAGAATAATCACAGAGTCCGTTTCTGGTTTCATGCATCACCCCCCCCCCCCCATCCCCCCGTCCCCCCGTCCCCCTCCCCTCAATACCTCAGGACCAGGTGCAGAAATGTAAGGGGGGGGGGGGGGCAGACAGCGTGATGACTCAGTTAATGTGCCAGAACTCATCCAGGGGGTTTCGCTTTGAAATCCTAATCAAAGGCGAGGTCCTCGTGATGCTATCACATAGAACGCTCAGCGGAACCCAGCGGAACCCAGCGGAACCGGTGCTTCACCGGCTTCACGGAACCCGAACGCGTCTGCTTCTCCCAGATAAACCCAAATCACACAT
>JAFMOC010000352.1:430000-442500 GCA_019802505.1 Corydoras sp. C115 | reverse complement strand
CGCTGGCACGCAGGCACACACACACACACACACACACACACTATACATATGCAGCTGATGTGAAGTGAAGCCTTTAGTGGGATAATGAAGCGATAAGGAATGTAAACTTTGTCTTATTTTTGAAGTGGGACTTTAAAGGCAGATGAAAGCGCAGCACTGAGCAGCCGGGCGGCGCGGCGGGGCGAGGCGGGCGAGGCGGGGCGAGGCCGGGGGATAGAGGCAGGTTTTGAAGTGCAGCAGCTCTAACGCACACTGGGCAGGCGACAGCGGGAGAGGAATCCGAAATGAGCGAGACGGAAGAGAAAGAGAACGAGAACGAGACGATGCAGCCAGTCAGACGCTCGGGTCATTCGGGAGGCAGCCTTTAAAAGGAACCGGACGTCTCGCTGGCATCATTTCTGTGTCTGGGTGTCTCTGTTTCTGGCTCTATGAGTTCTCCATGATGAGGAACCCAATGCTTGGAAAGTCAATTAAACCTGCACTCTGATCTGTACACGCCATTATTCAGCTGTAGCAGCCGTATGTTACCGAGCACAATGCAAGGTGGTGTAGAGCACACCACCACGGGACTGTGGAGCGGTGGGAACATTCATTCATTCATTATCTCCCGCTTTATCCTCTATTAGGGTCGCGGTGGGGTTCCCCATGCCCATCCAGGGGAGAACGTCTCGGGCGCTGGGCAGATAAACCCAGGACAGGGCGCCAATCCATCGCTGGGCCGGTGGGAACATGTTCCGTGGAATGGAAACCCACTCATTCATTCATTCATTGTCTTCTGCTTTATACTCCCAGGACAGGACGCCAATCTTTCACTGGACACACACTAACTTACACCAACACACTCTATATGGGGCAATTTAGAGCAGTCAATTCATCTTGAATCCATCTATCCATCCATTATCTTCCGCTTTATCCTCTATTAGGGTCGTGGGGGGGTTCCCCATGCCCATCCAGGGGAGAACGTCTCGGGCGCCGGGCAGACACACCCAGGACAGGACGCCAATCTATCGCTGGGCACACACTCACTCACACAGACACACTCTATATGGGGCAATTTGGAGAACTCAATTGACTTGATCCATGTTTTTGGACTGTGGGAGGAAACCGGAGAACTCGGAGGAAACCCACGCGGACAAGGGGAGAACGTGGAAACTCCACCCAGATGGGGATTCGAACCGGGAATCCCCAACTTGGACAGGGTACCAATCCATCAATCCATCGCTGGTCACATGCTCCCTCCCAATCCCAACCACACACACAATATATAGGGGCAATTTAGATGGCGCGATTGAGAACAACCCTGGCGGCACGGTGGCTTAGTGGTTAGCATGTTCTCCTCTCAGCACTATGGTTGGAATCCCAATCTGGGTGGAGTTTCCATGTTCTCCCCGTGTCCGCGTGGGTTTCCTCACACAGGGTAGGAGGTAAAGGTAAAGTAAATGCTCTGAATTGCCCCATATATAGTGTCTGTGTGAGTGAGTGTGTGCCCAGGGATGGATTAGAACCCTGTCCTGGGTGTATCTGCCCTCGAAAATTATCCTCTACTAGGGTCGTGGGAGGGGGGGGTTCCCCATGCCCATCCAGGGGAGAACGTTTCGGGTGTTGGGCAGATACACCCAGAACAGGACACCAATCCATCACTGGACACACACTCACTCACACAGATACACTCTATATGGGGCAATTTGGAGAGTTCAATTGACCATGATCCATGTTTTTGGACTGTGGGAGGAAACCAGAGAACCCGGAGGAAACCCATGCGGACAGGTCGACACTCAGCTGATGCCACGTATCCATTAAAGCCTATCCCGGGAACAAAAGACAAACAAAGGGTTTTAATGATCCGTCCTCTGTGCGGGTGCAACGGTGGAGTGGAGTGTTCCTCTTCTGCTCTGTCTCTGTCTCTCTCTCTCTGTCTCTCTCTCTCTCTCTCTCTCTCTCTCTCTCTCTCTCTCTCTCTCTCTGTCTCTCTCTCTGGTTCCTCAGTGCCAGACTCACTTCTCACCTCCTCTTCCAGTTCCCCTTTATTTGCTGGGACATTCACACCGGGACACATTCGTCCTGAGGACCGGCGCAGCCTGAACCGTTGTTAATCAGACCTGTTAGGAATGCGTCTCCTGGTGGGTTGTGGGTAAAAGAACCGTGAGCACGTCTCCAGTCGGGTCCTGTGAATGAGTGTGATTCAGAGGGGAACGTTTCAGGACTGAAAACCTAGCGAGCCGTGAGGTGAAAATAGCGTCCTGTCGGCGGAACCCGTCTCTCTGTAAACAATACGCTTGGAAAGCGAGCTTTCATGACAACGGGGTGATTCAGAGAGGTTCCTGTTGATTCAGAGAGGTTCCTGTTGTATTAAGAGAGGTTCCTTTTGTATTCAGAGAGGTTCCCGTTGATTCAGAGAGGTTCTTGTTGATTCAGAGAGGTTCACGTTGATACAGAGAGGTTCCTGTTGATTCAGAGAGGTTCCTGTTGATTCAGAGAGGTTCCTGTTGATTCAGAGAGGTTCCTATTGTTTCAGGGAGGTTCCTGTAGATTCAGAGAGGTTCCTGTTGATTCAGAGAGGTTCCTATTGTTTCAGGGAGGTTCCTGTAGATTCAGAGAGGTTCCTGTTGATTCAGAGAGGTTCCCGTTGATTCAGAGAGGTTCCTGTTGATTCAGAGATGTTCCCGTTGATTCAGAGAGGATCCCGTTGATTCAGAGAGGTTCCTGTTGATTCAGAGAGGTTCCCGTTGATTCAGAGAGGTTCCTGTTGATTCAGAGAAGTTCCCGTTGATTCAGAGAGGATCCCGTTGATTCAGAGAGGTTCCTGTTGATTCAGAGAGGTTCCCGTTGATTCACAGAGGTTCCCGTTGTATTTAGAGAGGTTCCCGTTGAATACACACAGACACACTCTATATGGGGCAATTTGGAGAACTCAGTTGACTTGAACCATGTTTTTGGACTGAAGGAGGAAACCGGAGAACCCGGAGGAAACCCACGCGGACGCGGGGAGAACCCGGAGGAAACTCCACCCAGATTGGGATTCGAACCTGAATCTCTAGCGCTGAGAGGAGAACATGCCAACCAATGAGCCACCGTGCCGCCCATCCATCCATTATCTTCCACTTTATCCTCTATTAGGGTCGCGGGGGGGGTTCCCCATGCCCATCCAGGAGAGAACGTTTCGGAGGCTGGGCAGATACACCCAGGACAGGGCGCCAATCTATCACTGGACACACACTCACTCACACAGACACACTCTATATGGGGCAATTTAGAGCAGTTTCATCTTGAATCCATCTTGAATGCATCCATCCATCCATTATCTTCCGCTTTATCCTCTACTTGAGTCGTGCGGGGGAAGGGGGGTTCTCCATGCCCATCCAGGGGAGAACATTTCGGGGCTGGGCAGATACACCCAGGACAGGACGCCAATCTATATCTCACACACACACTCTATATGGGGCAATTTAGAGAATTCAATTGATCTTGATCCATGTTTTTTGGACTGTTGGCGTAAAACGGAGAGCGTGGAGGAAACTCCATCCAGATTGGGATTGGAACCTGAATCCCTAGCGCTGAGAGGAGAACATGCCAAGCACTGAGCCCCGTGCCGCCCCAGCTGAAGGAACTAGAACAGCAATAACAGCGTCACTAACAACTTCTCTGCCCTCAGCTTCGTCTCTGAAGTTGTAAGTGAAGCAGAAGATTCGGGATCTTTTGATCTTGGGCCCCGACGACAGCGGCTTCCTCGCATTCTGCATTCATCACGGCTGACAGAGAGGCCTGTCAGGGCCGGCGTGAGATATGGATCGTACCTGACGGTGCATTTGCACTTGAGCAGTGCTCGGCGGCGCGGAACTAACCGGAGAACGGCGAGCTCTGGACCGGAGGAGCCCGAGGGGCTAATAACGGCCACGCCCGCTCCCGGGCAGACAGCCGCTTTCAGAACTCTGAGACGGGGGGACGGGGGGGACGGGGGGTCCGGCCTGACGGAGCCAGATACGGGACCGATTGCGATCTGGGTTAGCGGCCCGCTCGGAGGCGCGGCGGCGGCGACGCTTAGCTATTTGATGTGAATGTCTGGTGGGAGGAAAATGGAGAACCCGGAGGAAGCCCACACAGACATGTGGAGAACGTGGAAACTCCACCCAGATTGGGATTCGAACCTGGAATCCCTGAATGATTTGTGTTGTTAAATTATCATAAAGTGATGATGAGATCTATTTAGTGACAAATTAGAGCAGTCAATTCACCTTGAACCCATCCGTCCATCATCTTCCGCTTTATCCTCTATTAGGGTCGCGGTGGGGTTCCCCATGGCCATCCAGGGGAGAACGTTTCGGGCGCTGGGCAGATACACCCAGGACAGGACACCAATCTATCACTGGGCACACACTCACTCACACAGACACACTCTATATGGGGCAATTTAGAGAACTCAATTGACTTGATCCATGTTTTTTGGACTGTGGGAGGAAACCGGAGAACCTGGAGGAAACCCACGCAGACATGTGGAGAACATGGAAACTCCACCCAGATTGGGATTCGAACCTGGAATCCCTGAATGATTTGTGTTGTTAAATTATCATAAAGTGATGATGAGATCTATTTAGTGACAAATTAGAGCGGTCAATTCACCTTGAACCCATCCATCCATTATCTTCTGCTTTATCCTATATTAGGGTTGCAGGGGGATGGGGGGGGGGGTTCTCCATGCCCATCCAGGGGAGAACGTTTCGGGCGCTGGGCAGATACACCCAGGACAGGACGCCAATCTATCGCTGGGCACACACTCACTCACACAGACACACTCTATATGGAGAACTCAATTGACTTGATCCATGTTTTTGGACTGTGGGAGGAAACCGGAGAACCCGGAGGAAACCCACGTGGACACGGGGAGAACATGGAAACTCCACCCAGATTGGGATTCGAACCGGGAATCCCTAGTGCTGAAAGATCTATTTAGTGACAAATTAGAGCAGTCAATTCACCTTGAATCCATCCATCCATTATCTTCCGCTTTATCCTCTATTAGGGTCGCGGGGGGGTTCCCCATGCCCATCCAGGGGAGAACGTTTCAGGCGCTGGGCAGATACAACCAGGACAGGACGCCAATCTATATCTCACACAGACACACTCTATATGGGGCAATTTGGAGAATTCAATCGACCTTGATCCATGTTTTTGGACTGTGGGAGGAAACCGGAGAACCCGGAGGAAAACCACGCGGACACGGGGAGAACATGGACACCCCACCCCGAGGAGAACATGCTAACCAAAGCCCGCTCCATCACCTGAGACGGGGGGTTGCGGTCCTGACGGAGCGAGATACGGGAGCGATGGTGATCTGGGTTGGCGCTCGGAGGCGCGGTGGCGGCGACGCTTTGCTGTTTGATGTGAACAAATGAAGGTGGCATTTGCAGATCTGATTAAAGGCAGCTCGGCCTGCATTGTCGTGTTTGATGGCGTTCGGAACGCCGCCGACGTTTGAGGGACGCATCGGGACGTCGGACGCTGAGAGATAAGACATTAAAAACGAGGATTTCTGGGGATAATTAAACTCATTTCACTCGTTATTCCTAAATTGGGTGGGGCGGCACAGTGCCTTAGTGGTTGGCATGTTCTCCTCTCCGAGTGCTAGGGATTCCCGTGTCCCCGTGGGTTTCCTCCGGGTTCTCCGGTTCCCTCCCACAGTCCAAAAAACATGGATCAAGGTCAATTGAAGTCTCCAAATAGCCCCATATAGAGTGTGTCTGTGTGAGCTATAGATTGCCCCCCTGTCCTGGGCGGAAGATAATGAGATTTAGGACGGCACGGTGGCTTAGTGGTTTAGCATGTTCTCCTCCAGCGCTAGGGATTCCAGGTTCGAATCCCAATCTGGGTGGAGTTCCCATGTTCTCCCCGTGTCCGCGTGGGTTTCCTCCGGGTTCTCCGGTTTCCTCCCCCAGTCCAAAAAACATGGATCAAGGGCAATTGAAGTCTCCAAATTGCCCCATATAGAGTGTGTTTGTGTGAGCTATAGATTGCCCCCCTGTCCTGGGTGTATCTGCCCAGTGCCCGAAACGTTCTCCCCTGGATGGGCATGGGGAACCCTCTCCACGATTAATCCCCGTAAAGGATTAAGTGGAACATAATGAGATTTAGGGCGGCACGCTGACGTTGCCTTAGTGGTTGGCATGTTCTCCTCTCAGCGTTCCAAAAAACATGGATCAAGGGCAATTGAAGTCTCCAAATTGCCCCTTATAGAGTGTGTTTGTGTGAGCTATAGATTGCCCCCCTGTCCTGGGTGTATCTTCCCAGCGCCCGAAACGTTCTCCCCTGGATGGACATGTGGAACCCTCTCCACGATTAATCCACGTAAAGGATTAAGCGGAAGATAATGACATTTAGGGCGGCACGGTGACTTAGTGGTTTAGCATGTTCTCCTCCAGCGCTAGGGATTCCAGGTTCAAATCCCAATCTGGGTGGAGTTCCCATGTTCTCCCCGTGTCCGCGTATGTTTCCTCCGGGTTCTCCGGTTTCCTCCCCCAGTCCAAAAAACATGGATCAAGGTCAATTGAAGTCTCCAAATTGCCCCTTATAGAGTGTGTTTGTGTGAGCTATAGATTACCCCCCTGTCCTGGGTGTATCAGCCCAGTGCCCGAAACGTTCTCCCCTGGATGGGCATGGGGAACCCTCTCCACGATTAATCCCCGTAAAGGATTAAGTGGAACATAATGAGATTTAGGGCGGCACGCTGACGTTGCCTTAGTGGTTGGCATGTTCTCCTCTTAGCGCTGGGGATTCCAGGTTCGAATCCCAATCTGGGTGGAGTTCCCATGTTCTCTCCGTGTCCACGTGGGTTTCCTCCGGGTTCTCCGGTTTCCTCCCACATTCCAAAAAACATGGATCAAGGGCAATTGAAGTCTCCAAATTGCCCCTTATAGAGTGTGTTTGTGTGAGCTATAGATTGCCCCCCTGTCCTGGGTGTATCTTCCCAGCGCCCGAAACGTTCTCCCCTGGATGGACATGTGGAACCCTCTCCACGATTAATCCACGTAAAGGATTAAGCGGAAGATAATGACATTTAGGGCGGCACGGTGGCTTAGTGGTTTAGCATGTTCTCCTCCAGCGCTAGGGATTCCAGGTTCGAATCCCAATCTGGGTGGAGTTCCCATGTTCTCCCCGTGTCCGCGTGGGTTTCCTCCGGGTTCTCCAGTTCCCTCCCCCAGTCCAAAAAACATGGATCAAGGGCAATTGAAGTCTCCAAATTGCCCCATATAGAGTGTGTTTGTGTGAGCTATAGATTGCCCCCCTGTCCTGGGTGTATCTGCCCAGCGCCCGAAACGTTCTCCCCTGGATGGACATGTGGAACCCTCTCCACGATTAATCCCCATAAAGGATTAAGCGGAAGATAATGACATTTAGGGCAGCACGGTGACTTAGTGGTTTAGCATGTTCTCCTCCAGCGCTAGGGATTCCCGGTTCAAATCCCAATCTGGGTGGAGTTCCCATGTTCTCCCCGTGTCCGCGTGGGTTTCCTCCAGGTTCTCCGGTTCCCTCCCCCAGTCCAAAAAACATGGATCAAGGTCAATTGAAGTCTCCAAATTGCCCCTTATAGAGTGTGTTTGTGTGAGCTATAGATTGCCCCCCTGTCCTGGGTGTATCTGCCCAGTGCCCGAAACGTTCTCCCCTGGATGGGCATGGGGAACCCTCTCCACGATTAATCCCCGTAAAGGATTAAGTGGAACATAATGAGATTTAGGGCGGCACGATGACGTTGCCTTAGTGGTTGGCATGTTCTCCTCTTAGCGCTGGGGATTCCTGGTTCGAATCCCAATCTGGGTGGAGTTCCCATGTTCTCTCCGTGTCCACGTGGGTTTCCTCCGGGTTCTCCGGTTTCCTCCCACATTCCAAAAAACATGGATCAAGGTCAATTGAAGTCTCCAAATTGCCCCTTATAGAGTGTGTTTGTGTGAGCTATGGATTGCCCCCCTGTCCTGGGTGTATCTGCCCAGCACCCGAAACGTTCTCCCCTGGATGGACATGTGGAACCCCCTCCACGGTTAACCCCCATAAAGGATTAAGCGGAAGCTAATGACATTTAGGGCGGCACGCTGACTTAGTGGTTTAGCATGTTCTCCTCCAGCGCTAGGGATTCCAGGTTCGAATCCCAATCTGGGTGGAGTTCCCATGTTCTCCCCGTGTCCGCGTGGGTTTCCTCCAGGTTCTCCGGTTCCCTCCCCCAGTCCAAAAAACATGGATCAAGGTCAATTGAAGTCTCCAAATTGCTCCTTAAAGAGTGTGTTTGTGTGAGCTATAGATTGCCCCCCTGTCCTGGGTGTATCTGCCCAGTGCCCGAAACGTTCTCCCCGGGATGGGCATGGGGAACCCTCTCCACGATTAATCCCCGTAAAGGATTAAGTGGAACATAATGAGATTTAGGGCGGCACGCTGACGTTGCCTTAGTGGTTGGCATGTTCTCCTCTTAGCGCTGGGGATTCCTGGTTCGAATCCCAATCTGGGTGGAGTTCCCATGTTCTCTCCGTGTCCGCGTGGGTTTCCTCCAGGTTCTCCGGTTCCCTCCCCCAGTCCAAAAAACATGGATCAAGGTCAATTGAAGTCTCCAAATTGCCCCTTATAGAGTGTGTTTGTGTGAGCTATAGATTGCCCCCCTGTCCTGGGTGTATCTGCCCAGCACCCGAAACGTTCTCCCCTGGATGGACATGTGGAACCCCCTCCACGGTTAACCCCCATAAAGGATTAAGCGGAAGCTAATGACATTTAGGGCGGCACGCTGACTTAGTGGTTTAGCATGTTCTCCTCCAGCGCTAGGGATTCCAGGTTCAAATCCCAATCTGGGTGGAGTTCCCATGTTCTCTCCGTGTCCGCGTGGGTTTCCTCCAGGTTCTCCGGTTCCCTCCCCCAGTCCAAAAAACATGGATCAAGGTCAATTGAAGTCTCCAAATTGCCCCTTATAGAGTGTGTTTGTGTGAGCTATAGATTGCCCCCCTGTCCTGGGTGTATCTGCCCAGTGCCCGAAACATTCTCCCCTGGATGGGCATGGGGAACCCTCTCCACGATTAATCCCCGTAAAGGATTAAGTGGAACATAATGAGATTTAGGGCGGCACGCTGACGTTGCCTTAGTGGTTGGCATGTTCTCCTCTCAGCGCTGGGGATTCCTGGTTCGAATCCCAATCTGGGTGGAGTTCCCATGTTCTCTTCGTGTCCACGTGGGTTTCCTCCGGGTTCTCCGGTTTCCTCCCACATTCCAAAAAACATGGATCAAGGTCAATTGAAGTCTCCAAATTGCCCCTTATAGAGTGTGTTTGTGTGAGCTATGGATTGCCCCCCTGTCCTGGGTGTATCTTCCCAGCGCCCGAAACGTTCTCCCCTGGATGGGCATGGGGAACCCTCTCCACGATTAATCCCCATAAAGGATTAAGCGGAAGATAATGACATTTAGGGCGGCACGCTGACTTAGTGGTTTAGCATGTTCTCCTCTCAGCACTAGGGATTCCAGGTTCAAATCCCAATCTGGGTGGAGTTCCCATGTTCTCTCCGTGTCCGCGTGGGTTTCCTCCGGGTTCTCCGGTTCCCTCCCCCAGTCCAAAAAACATGGATCAAGGTCAATTGAAGTCTCCAAATTGCCCCATATAGAGTGTGTGTGTGAGTGAGTGTGTCCAGGGATAGATTGGTGTCCTGTTCTGGATGTATCTGCCCAGCGGCCGAGACGTTCTCCCCTGGATGGGGAACCCCCCCCCCACCCCGACCCTAGACACACAGTATCCCTAGCGCTGAGAGGAGAACATGCTAACCACTAAGCCACCGTCTCACCCATTGACGTACATCTTCATTTCTTACACTCAGTAACCTTCATCTTTAATTCTAGGTCTCCTTCATTCTCCTGCACTGGGTTTCCTCATCTCCACATACCTGCCCCCCTGCCCCCCTGCCCCTCACACTAACCCCCCCACCCCCCCACCCCAAAGGCACGGTGATGAATGGTTGGAATCTGGCATGTGGATGGCCACCAGTGAGAGTCATAGCCCTTTCCAATGGCAATGCTGGACTGGGACAGGGGTGGGGGGGGGGGGGGGGGGGGGGGGGGTTGGTACGGGGGGGGGGGGGCAATTAATGAATGTGGAATTTATGTATACGTGGGTGCACATGTGGAAAATGAGGTTGATGAGGTCTTTAAATAAATGCCATGAAGGTAGATGTAAGAGCACCCGGAGGCAATACATGTGTGCCTGTCCTTGACCTCCTAACACACACACACACACACACACACACACACACTCACACACACACACACACACACACACACACACACACACACACACCACACACACACCTCAGGCGAATCCCACCATCAGCCATTCCGGGTTGAGGGGGGAGGGAAATGTATACAGTTCTATTCTTAAACCCACAGCATTCCACCTTGAATGGATGGATTCAAGGTGATTTGACTGCTCTAATTTGTCACTAAATAGTGCTAGGGATTCCCGGTTCGAATCCCAATCTGGGCGGAGTTTCCATGTTCTCCCCGTGTCTGCGTGGGTTTCCTCCGGGTTCTCCGGTTTCCTCCCACAGTCCAAAAACATGGATCAAGTCAATTGAATTCTCCAAATTGCCCCATATAGAGTGTGCCTGTGTGAGTGAGTGTGTGCCCAGCGATAGATTGGCATCCTGTTCTGGGTGTATCTGCCCAGCGCCCCAAACGTCCCCCCCTGGATGGGCATGGGGAACCCCCCCCGCGACCCTAGTAGAGGATCATTCAGAAATGCATTCACTAAGAGCATAATCGTTAATTGCTGAGTAACAGGATTCCGGTTTCACAAACGATTACAACCTGCCATCTTGTGGCCATATTACAGAACACATATTACGATCGGGGGTGGCACGTTAGCACGTGGTTAGTACGTTCTCCTCTCAGTGCTAGGGATTCCTGAGTTTCCATGTTCTCCCCGTGTCCATGTGGGTTTCCTCACACGGTCCAAAAACATGGGTCAAGTCAATTGAGTCCTCCAAATTGCCCCATATAGAGTCTATTTGTGTGAGTGAGTGTGTGCCCAGCAATAGATTGTTGTCCTGTTCTGGGTGTATCTGCCCAGCGCCCGAAAAGTCCCCCCCCTGGATGGGCATGGGGAACCCCCCCCCCGCGACCCTAGTAGAGGATCATTCAGAAATGCATTAATTAAGAGCATAATCGTTAACTGCTGAGTAACAGGATTCCGGTTTCACAAACGATTACAACCTGCCATCTTGTGGCCATATTACAGAACACATATTACGATCGGGGGTGGCACGTTAGCACGTGGTTAGTACGTTCTCCTCTCAGTGCTAGGGATTCCTGAGTTTCCATGTTCTCCCCATGTCCATGTGGGTTTCCTCCGGGTTCTCCGGTTTCCTCCCACGGTCCAAAAACATGGATCAAGGTCAATAGAATTCTCCAAATTGCCCCATATAGAGTGTGTCTCCCCTGGATGGGCATGGACACACACACACACACACACACACACCTCAGGAGAATCCCACCATCAGCCATTCCGGGTTGAGGGGGGAGGGAAATGTATACAGTTCTATTCTTAAACCCACAGCATTCCACCCCCCCCACCCACCCCCTCCCCCCATCCTCATCAGCGCAGCATCACAATACAGTGAGGACGAGGACGAGGTAAACGATCCGTCTGCCCTCGCAACCGCTTCGTCCTTCAGACCTGCTGAATGTTCCCTCGGCAGCCCGATCCAGCCGTGGGGAACTCTGGGGAGCGCGTCATCCATCCGTGCCCCCAGGGCGGCTCCACGCCCGAGAAAGTTTGCCGCCCTGGTTTTCCATCCCTGTTTTTTTTTTTTTGTTTTTTTTTTTAGTGTCCGAGGCATTGAGAGCAATTTGTTCCGAGACGACAGCTGCAGGGGACAAAAGAACCTCCAACGTTCTCCGCGCATGTGGGTTCGAGTGAGACAGGCTGCCATCGCAATTGGACGGAGATCTGAGCGCCTTTAAATACACGGGTTTGATTCCGAGCCATCGGCATAAGTGTCCCCCGAGGATGCGTCTTTCGAGTCTGGGTACGAACGGAACGCGCGCGGTCCTCGAGCTAACGCGACGGAACGGGCTGTAATGTCAATCATCGCTCTCGGAGCTCCACCGTCGTCTCCGGGGACCGGAATTCATCCACTGGAGCTGCAGACCTGAGGACAAAACGAATGATGGAGGGAGACTCCCATCTGTCTGCAACCCCAAAAGATGAGTGCAGTGACCCACTTAGAGCAGACAGGAGAACAACGGAGACGGGGAAGAACAGAGGGAGTCAGATAAGGGGGGGGGGGGGGTTACATTTATCTTTTGCTATACTACACACAACATACATTACAATCATCATCCATCCATCATCTTCTGCTTTGTCCTCTACTAGGGTTGCAGGGGGAGGGGGGGGGGTTCTCCATGCCCATCCAGGGGAGAACGTCTCGGGCGCTGGGCAGATAGACCCAGGACAGGGCGCCAATCTATCACTAGACACACACTCACTC
>JAFMOC010000352.1:400000-422500 GCA_019802505.1 Corydoras sp. C115 | reverse complement strand
TCTAAATTGCCCCTGGACGGCACGGTGGCTTAGTGGTTAGCATGTTCTCCTCTCAGCGCTAGGGATTCCCGCTTTAAATCCCAATCTGGGTGGAGTTTCCATGTTCTCCCCGTGCCCACGTGGGTTTCCTCCGGGTTCTCCGGTTTCCTCCCACAGTCCAAAAACATGGATCAAGGTCAATTGAGTTCTCCAAATTGCCCCATATAGAGTGTGTATGTGTGAGTGAGTGAGTGTGTGTCCAATGATAGGTGTCCTGTCCTGGGTGTATCTGCCCAGCGCCCGAAACGTTCTCTGGATGGGCATGGGGAACCCCCCCACGACCCTAGTAGACGATGAAGCGGAAGATAATGGATGGATGGACATGGAAACCGCATCACTAAAACTCACAGAGCTGTCCATGGTGCTGAAACCCTGACCACTCTCTGCAGATTAAACCCCCTCAGAGTTTTATTTGCGCTTCTGCTGTAGTAACAACCTGACAATCAGCGCTCTCCCGCTTCACCCGCTTCTCCCGCTTCTCCATCTCCTCGTCACTCACGCACAGCAGTTGCCCGTGAAGTGAAACTGACATCTCCAAGGACACGGGGACGGTGCATCTGAGGCCGAGCCAGCGCCGCAAGCCATACATACAGCATCCGCAGGCCCCGGGGTGCCCCGCGTCCGAACCGCCAATCGGCAGCCGCTAAACGAGGCCGTGTCTGATGACTTTCATATCATATTTCTTTGCAAGCTTCCCCCTGCACACACCTCCGGGGCGAGCTTGCTCATTTGCTGTCATGAGGAATTGTGGGCCGTCACTCTCGCGTGTCATAAGGACGTGCTGGCTGTCACTATTTGACGAGTAAACTTTTATTTACCTTTATTTATATATTTATCGCTTTAACTGCAGGATTTTATCTGTGTTGGTGACGATGTGACGATATATTAAGGTAGGTTCGGTCCTTAAATCTGATTGGCTGAGCCGTTTGTCCAGCCGTGACGTTATTGACAATAACACACACCTCTGACTCCCCTCAATCAATTAAAAAAATGGACGCAAAGATGATAATGTCTGTAACTGGCAACCAAAGGGAATTATCCATCCATCCATTATCTTCTGCTTTATCCTCTATTAGGGTCGCGGGGGGGTTCCCCATGCCTGGATACACCCAGGACAGGACACCAATCTATCGCTGGACACACTCACTCACACAGACACACTCTATATGGGGCAATTTGGAGAACTCAATTGACCTTGATCCATGTTTTTGGACTGTGGGAGGAAACCGGAGAACCCGGAGGAAACCCACGCGGACACGGGGAGAACATGGAAACTTCACCCAGATGGGGCCGGACAACAAGAACGAAAAAGCACGGAACCCAACTGTTCCAGCACATCAGCACAGAAACATGCGAAGCAGGTAGAACATTATTTTAAATCATGTACCAAAGACAGAATCACACAGTTTATTATAAACCGGTATCCCGTTGCTTAGCAACCAATGTTCACTTTAAACAAAAGGACTAGATTATGTCGCGAAAGACATAATTAAGATTTATTAATAATTTAGCTTTGAATACAACGATGGATTGGTGTCCTGTCCTGGGTGGTTCTGTCCAGCGCCCGAAACGTTCTCCCCTGGATGGGCATGGGGAACCCCCCCTCCCCGCGACCCTCGTAGAGGATGGATGGATAGTTTTGAATAAACACATTAATGACTTCAACCTTTTTAAATCTATTTTTGAAATCATTTTCACCTTAAAATATTAATGAGAAGAAGTTGTAATTAACTTTCCATGTTCTCCCCGTGACAACGTGAGGGTTCTCCGGTTTCCTCCCACGGTCCAAAAACATGCTTTATTTTTTTAGGTAAATTGACTGCTATAAATTTCCCCTATCTAAATTACCCCTTGGGTGGCACGGTGGCTTAGTGGTTGGCATGTTCTCCTCTCAGCGCTAGGGATTCCCGGTTCAAATCCCAATCTAGGTGGAGTTTCCATGTTCTTCCCGTGTCCTCATGGGTTTCCTCCGGGTTCTCCGGTTTCCTCCCACAGTCCAAAAACATGGAGCAAGGTCAATTGAATTCTCCAAATTGCCCCATATAGAGTGTGTCTGTGTGAGTGAGTGTGCACAGATACACCCAGGAAAGTGCGCCAATCCATCACTGGGTCCACACACACATTATAGGGGCAATTTGGAGAACTCAATTCACCTTAAATCCATGTTTTGGAACTATGGGAGGAAACAGAAGGACCATTGTACCTGTTAATTTAACTGGTGGCTTAGTGGTTGGCATGTTCTCCTCTCAGTGCTAGGGATTCCTGGTTCGAATCTGGGATGTCCTCCATGTGTCCGCGTGGGTTTCCTCCGGGTTCTCCGGGTTCACAGTCCAAAAACATGGATCAAGGTCAATTGAGTTCTCCAAATTGCCCCATATAGAGTGTGTGAGTGAGTGTGTGTCCAGTGATAGATTGGTGTCCTGTCCTGGGTGTATCTGCCCAGCGCCCGAAACGTTCTCCTCTGGATGGGCATTGGGAACCCCCCCTCCCCATGACCCTAGTAGAGGATAAAGCAGAAGATAATGGATGGATATTATATATTATATTATTAATATTATACTATTATATTACCAGTTGCTCTACACTAATATCCACAGCCCTGAGCAGAACCCCCGCCGCCTCTTTTACGCAGCACAGCAACAAGCTGTTCTTGAGGGAGTCCTCGTCCATAAAGTAGAGGATTGGAATCGATATGAGGTTGATGCTGACAGACATCAGGGAGCAGAGGAGGCGCGGTAGCCGTGGATGGGATTTGTGTGAGGAACAGACGAGCTGTGCAAAAACAGCTGACTGCGGAGAACAGCAGAGAACTTATTTCAGTGTAATGGATGACGCCTGAAATGCTGATGGCAACCTCCAGCAGAGCTTAGCAGGACGTTTGTCTTCAATTCCAAACGGGAATCCAGGCCGTTTCTCGCTCTGTTTTCCTCGCACAGTCGATTCATCTGTCGGAAGGATTGATGCCAGCGTACCTTTACACCTTTAATCTTGTGGAAGGCTGCGTTTGTAGTGTGATTAGATAAAACCACGCAAACACAAAGAGCGGGAAGTGTTACGCTGAAGTGTGCTTAGAGGTTGTAATTGTAATGCTGAGGATAATGACAATAAATCTTAACTTTCACCTTAAATTGCTTCATTCGTTCATTTACTATGTTCTGCCTAATGCTCTACAAGCGTTGTGGGGGGGGGGGGGGGTTCCCCATGGCAATCCAGCCAGGGAACGTTTCGGATGCCGGATCAATACACCCAAACAGGGTGCCAATCTATCACTGGGCACAATCACACACGTAGATACACACTATATGGGGCAATTCGGAGTATTCATCCATCCATCCATTATCCTCCACTTTATCCACTACTAGGGTCTCGACACATGCCCATCTAGGGGAGAACGTTTCGGGCACTGGGTAGGTACACCCAGGACAGGGCGACAATCTATCATTGGACACACTCACTCACACAGAAACAATCTATAAGGGGCAATTTGGAGAATTCAATTGACCTTGAGCCATGTTTTCCACTGTGGGAGGAAACCGGAGAACCCGGAGGAAACCCACGTGGACACAGGGAGAACATGGAAACTCCACCCAGATTGGGATTATTAATGCACCTGACGTGTGCAGTCTTTCTAAGCTGTAACATCACATGACCTGCGGGGGGAGACATCGAGGATGTCAGGATACAGGAGCGGGATGTCCGGCTACGAAATCAACCAACAGCTGCACACGTTAATTGGGCAGAGCATTAATTAGTCAGTTAGCCATTAATTAGTCATAGTTCCAATCTGATTAAACTAGTTTACATATTTACTAATGTCGTACTTGCTAAGGCACGATATTATAAACATTGTTACTTTTTTTAAGTGTTAAAGTCAATTTTGGCTACAGCGCTTACACACAGAGGAATTAGTGCCATCCATAACACACACACACACACACACACACACACACACACACACACACACATTGTTACGATCAGCCAATGCCATGGCTAGAAAGGACAGAGTCCAAACTGTCGAGGGTTTAGGAGTAGACTTTAATGCAGAAGACACCGGGTGAAACACCATAAGCCATAGCACGTGACAGAACATGACCATAACTCAAAACAATGTTCCAACAGGGAACAATGGGAAAGGCTGGGTATTCAAACATATAGAGGTTAGTCACATGACGGGAAAACACAGCTGAACCGGATTAAACGGATTCACCAGGACCAAAGAACTAATTACAGAAACACACACAGCTGCAACAGATCTACGATCTACCAACAACAAACAGTTTCCAATAGGGGGCGCTGATGAACAGTCCACAAGAGCTGACAATACCACCAGCGACCAATAGGGGGCGACATATACACACACTGGTAAAGTGAGCACATGTACATGGCGCCCAGGGAGCACTTGGGGTTGGGTGCCTTGCCCATTGGCTCTTCGGGGAAACCAACGGAGAACCTTCAGGTCGCAAGGAGGGTTCCTTAAGCCTCCCCCAAGCCTCCACACTGCTCAACCTCCCAACCGAGCGTCACATGATGGAACTGAAACTCTCCCAGCTACCTCCTGCTGGATATTTACCTCACCGTCCACACAAACACCCACCGCAATCGAGGAAGCAACGCGTCACCAACAGCTGCACACGTTAATCAGGCAGAGCATTAATTAGTCAGTTAGCCATTAATTAGTCATAGTTCCAATCTGATTAAACTAGTTTACATGTTTAGTAAAGTCGTACTTGCTAAGGCACGATATTATAAACATCGTTACTTTTTTAAGTGTTAAAGTCAATTTTGGCTACAGCGCTTACACACAGAGGAATTAGTGCCATCCATAACACACACACACACACACACACACACACACACACACACACACACACACACACATTGTTACGATCAGCCAATGCCATGGCTAGAAAGGACAGAGTCCAAACTGTCGAGGGTTTAGGAGTAGACTTTAATGCAGAAGACACCGGGTGAAACACCATAAGCCATAGCACGCAACAGGACACGTCAATAACTCAAAACAATGTTCCAACAGGGAACAATGGGAAAGGCTTTGTATTTAAACATATAGAGGTTAGTCACATGACGGGAAAACACAGCTGAACCGGATTAAACGGATTCACCAGGACCAAAGAACTAATTACACGAACACACACAGCTGCAACAGATCTACGATCTACCAACAACAAACAGTTTCCAATAAGGGGCGCTGATGAACAGTCCACAAGAGCCGACAATACCACCAGCGACCAATAGGGGGTGACATATACACACACTGGTAAAGTGAGCACATGTACATGGCGCCCAGGGAGCACTTGGGGTTGGGTGCCTTGCCCATTGGCTCTTCGGGGAAACCAACGGAGAACCTTCAGGTCACAAGGGGGGTTCCTTAAGCCTCCCCCAAGCCTCCACACTGCTCAACCTCCCAACCGAGCGTCACATGATGGAACTGAAACTCTCCCAGCTACCTCCTGCTGGATATTTACCTCACCGTCCACACAAACACCCACCGCAATCGAGGAAGCAACGCGTCACCAACAGCTGCACACGTTAATCAGGCAGAGCATTAATTAGTCAGTTAGCCGTTAATTAGTCATAGTTTCAATCTGATTAAACTAGTTTACATGTTTATTAAAGTCGTACTTGCTAAGGCACGATATTATAAACATCGTTACTTTTTTTAAGTGATAAAGTCTATTTTGGCTACAGCGCCAAAATATAATAATTAGTGCCATCCATAACACACACACACACACACACACACACACACACACACACACATACACATTGTTACGATCAGCCAATGCCATGGCTAGAAAGGACAGAGTCCAAACTGTCAAGGGTTTAGGAGTAGACTTTAATGCAGAAGACACCGGGTGAAACACCATAAGCCATAGCACGCGACAGGACACGACCATAACTCAAAACAATGTTCTAACAGGGAACAAAGGGAAAGGCTAGAACCTTCAGGTCGCAAGGCGGGTTCCTTAAGCCTCCCCCAAGCCTCCACACTGCTCAACCTCCCAACCGAGCGTCACATGATGGAACTGAAACTCTCCCAGCTACCTCCTGCTGGATATTTACCTCACCGTCCACACAAACACCCACCGCAATCGAGGTCTGAGAAACAGATCAATACTTATTCTAACGTTACACCTCAGAACCCTACAGAACCGGCGGAAGTGACTGGGGTTTAAGACGCTCAACACCAGAGGTTCCTCAATTTCCCACGGACGTCATTTAAGGCGGTACAAAGGAACGGAGGGAAACAGGTCCTGTAATTAGGCCGGCAGACGTCCCTGATCTGACCACCTGTTGACACGCCGAGCCGGAGGAGGCGGCTTAATTAGACAAGCTGGAGCAGCCGAGGATGGAGGACGGATACAGGCACTGGCTCGTTAGCTCTGGACCGCCGAGACGCACTTACTCGAAGAATAACAATCATGGTGCACCACCTACGATTACACATTAATCCAAAAACTACACCCACTGACCGAATACTGCATGTTCCTGACCTGCAGCTCATTAATGATCCACTCTGGACCGATGACCTCGCCTCAGATGCGTCAACATATCTCTAAAAATCAATCAGAATGCCGATTTAGATTTACATTTAGCCCTTTTTTACCCAAAAGCGACTTACAAGTATGCCCAACTTGGTTGGGGTCAGAACACACCCTGGAGCAATGAGGGTTAAGGGTCTTGCTCAAGAACCCACATTGGTAACTTCAGTGGACCTGGGATTTGAACCCACACCCTTCTGATTGACAACCCATAACTAATCCCAATCTGGGTGGAGTTTCCATGTTCTCCCCGTGTCTGCGTGGGTTTCCTCTGGGTTCTCCGGTTTCCTCCCACAGTCCAAAAACATGGATCAAGGTCAATTGAATTCTCCAAATTGCCCCATATAGTGTGTGTCTGTCTGAGTGAGTGTGTGTACAGTGATAGATTAGTGTCCTGTCCTGGGTCTATCTGCCCAGCGCCCGAAACGTTCTCCCTTGGATGGGCATGGGGAACCCCCCCCCCTCCCCATAACCCTACTAGAGGATAAAGCGGAAGATAATGGATGGATGTATATTTATAGGGCGGCACGGTGGCTTAGTGGTTGGCATGTTCTCCTCTCAGCGCTAGGGATTCCCGGTTTGAATCCCAAATCTGGGTGGAGTTTCCATGTTCTCCCCGTGTCCACGTGGGTTTCCTCCGGGTTCTCCGGTTTCCTCCCCCAGTCCAAAAACATGGATCAAGGTCAATTGAATTCTCCAAATTGCCCCATATAGAGTGTGTCTGTGAGTCAGTGTGTGTCCAGTGATAGATTGGTGTCCTGTCCTGGGTGTATCTGCCCAGCACCCGAAACGTTCTCTCCTGGATGGGCATGGGGAACCCTCTCCACGGTTAATCCCCGTAAAGGATAAAGCGGAAGATAATGAAATTTAGGGCGGCATGTTGACGTTGGTTTAGTGGTTGGCATGTTCTCCTCTCAGCGCTAGGGATTCCCGGTTCGAATCCCAAATCTAGGTGGAGTCTGCATGTTCTCCCCGTGGCCACGTGGGTTTCCTCCGGGTTCTCCGGTTTCCTCCCACAGTCCAAAAGCATGAATCAAGGCACATTGAATTCTCCAAATTGCCCCATATAGACTGTCTGTGTGAGTGAGTGTGTCCCCAGTGATAGATTGGTGTCCTGTCCTGGGTGTATCTGCCCAGCACCCGAAACGTTCTCCCCTTGATGGGCATGGGGAACCCCCCCCCCCCCCTCCATGACCCTAAAGCAGAAGATTGTTGTTTACTCCTCCTGCACCACAATAGGAAGCTTAAAAATGAACGAGTTTAAACACCAGAAGACGAATAAAAACCCAGCAGGGGACAGGAGATGTACAGCAGCATATGAAAACGGCAGATAAAAGGAAACAAAAGACGAGAAGACAAGAGCGTGAGTCTAGAACCCTCGCCGTATCAGACGGACCGCCGGCAGAGAGGCGAAAAGTGAGGAAAGTTTGAAGCGACGGAACCCGGAGCGGAGACGAGAGCCGGAGCCGCAGACAGACGGCGGCGGGTCTGAGGAGATGTGAGGCTGCCGGGCAGCGAGATAAGTTCTGAGAGTGGAGCGCACGGCCGAGAACTCCGCCTGCAGCCAGACACCGAGCCTGAGCGCAGGAACCGGCCCACCAGCAGGCGAGAGCGAGCGGCTCGCTGATGAACAGCCTGCACTCCCTCCAGCAGCACTCTCACGCTTTTATCTAGCGTTCCAGTCCACACATGCCCCAGAAGCTCATTCTGCACCGGGGGCAGGAGTCGGAACTGCAGTTTAAACTACCTTTGAAGCCGTGGACACAGATAAGACCCCCAGCCTCCGTTTCCCATCCACCGCCTACACGCTGCGCTCATCCGTGACTTCATCATCAAACCAATCACATCGCCGTTCTGCATTAACAGCTGATTCATTCATTCATTCATCAACGTGATTGTTCTCCATCTACAGGTTTGTTGCCGTGACTAGGGTCGCGGGGGAGGGTTCCCCATGGCCATCCAGGGGAGTACGTTTCGGGCGCTGGGCAGGTACACCCAGGACAGGACACCAATCTATCACTGGACACACACTCACTCACACAATCACTCTATATGGGGCAATTTGGAGAACTCAATTGACCTTGATCCATGTTTTTGGACTGTGGGAGGAAACCGGAGAACCCGGAGGAAACCCATGTGGACACGGGGACAACATGGAAACTCATGTTTCCATGTTGTCCCCGTGACTGATTCGAATCGAAACTGATTCGAACCGGGAACACCTAGCGCTGAGAGGAGAACATGCTAAACTCTAAGCCAACGTGCTGCCACAAGTAAACACTCTATACGGGGCAATTTGGAGAACTCAATTGACTTGATCCCTGTTTTTGGACTGTGGGAGGAAACCGGAGAACCCGGAGGAAACCCACGCGGACACGGGGAGAACATAGAGACTCCACCCAGATTAGGATTTGAATATTGATCCCCAGCGTTGAGAGGAGAACATGCTAAACTCTAAGCCAACGTGCTGCCACAAATAAACACTCTTTATGAGGCAATTTGGAGAACTCAATTGACTTGATCCATGTTTTTGGACTGTGGGAGGAAACCGGAGAACCTGGAGGAAACCCATGTGGACATGGGGACAACATGGAAACTCCACCCAGATGGGGATTCGAACCGGGAATCCCTAGTGCTGAGAGGAGAACATGCTAAGCACTAAGCCACCGTTTACAAAATCATCCATCCATCCATCCATTATCTTCCGCTTTATCCTCTACTAGGGTCGCGGGGGGGGGTTCCCCATGCCCATCCAGGGGAGAACGTTTCGGGCGCTGGGCAGGACTGAACACACACTCACTCACACAGACACACTCTATATGGGGCAATTTGGAGAACTCAATTGACTTGATCCATGTTTTTGGACTGTGGGAGGAAACCGGAGAACCCGAAGGAAACCCACGCGGACACGGGGAGAACATGGAAACTCCACTCAGATGGGGAGGCTGAGAGGAGAACATGCTAACCTCTAAGCCACCGCAGGACCGAACATTCATTCATTCATTGTTTCCCGCTTTATCCTCTATTAGGGTCGCGGTGGGGTTCCCCATGCCCATCCAGGGGAGAACGTTTCGGGCGCTGGGCAGATACACCCAGGACAGGACGCCAATCCATCGCTGCAGGACCGAGCAATCAAAGCCAATCAGACTGAGCGGGTTTGATCACATGATTCGGGGTGGCTGGTTTACGGCGGTGTGGAATTCACTGTGACTAAGCGAGCTCTATGGGAAGCCCGCGGTGTCGTCTGCAGTATGGAGGACGTTTCTAGTGGCTCCGCCGTGCGAGTGCCGCATTGTTAATGAAAACAAAAACGTCTTTCGGAATATTCCACCCCCCCGGCCTGCAACTCACAGGGGCTTTGTTTGTGTTATACATTAGCATATATATATTTGCATGCTCGGCGTGGGGCAGGTCGTGGTCAGAGAACGGGAAAGGCGTTTGAGTTTCGGTTCTAAATATATATTGATATATATTTATAAATGTGCAGACTCCGTCTTGCTGAATTATCTTCTCTTCCGACTCGGTTTCTGGGCCAATGGGATTAAATCCGCGTTTCTTAACGGCTTCATGATGCGTTATGTAATTATTCGGGGAGAATTCATTTTCATATCATCAGCTCACACAACAAACATGTTGGACGTTATGGTTTATCTCCAAATATGTTGATTTGGAAGACAATAATGTAAAGCACATGAATTATAATCCATCCATCATCTTTTCCGCTATATTAGGGTCCCGGGGGTGCAATACACACTCTATATGGGGCAATTTGGAGAATTCAATTGACTTGATCCATGTTTTTGGACTATGGGAGGAAAGCAGAGAACCCGGAGGAAACCCACGTGGACACGGGGAGAACATGGAAACTCCACCCAGATGGGGATTCGAACCGGGAATCCCTAGTGCTGAGAGGAGAACATGCCAACCACTAAGCAACCGTTTACAAAACCATCCATCCATCCATTATCTTCTGCTTTATCCTCCCCTATTATTAGGGTCGCGGGGAGGGGGTTCCCCATGCCCATCCAGGGGAGAACGTTTCGGGCGCTGGGCAGATACACCCAGGACAGGACGCCAATCGATTGCTGGATGCAATACACACTGTATATGGGGCAATTTGGAGAATTCAATTGACTTGATCCATGTTTTTGGACTATGGGAGGAAACCGGAGAACTCGGAGGAAACCCACGTGGACACGTGGAGAACATGGAAACTCCACCCTGATTGGGATACGAACCTAACGCTGAAAGGAAAACATGCCAACCGCTAAGCAACCATGTGGATGAATAATAATAATAATAAGTGGTTGGCATGTTCTCCTCTCAGCGCTAGGGATTCCTGGTTTGAATCCCCATCTGGGTGGAGTTTCCATCTTCTCCCCGTGTCCTGTCCTGGGTGTATCTCCCCAGCGCCCGAAACGTTCTCCCCTGGATGGGCATGGGGAACCCCCCCCGCGACCCTAATAGAGGATAAAGTGGAAGACAATGGATGGATAGATGGATGGTTTTGTAAACGGTGGCTTAGTGCTTAGCATGTTCTCCTCTCAGCGCTAGGGATTCAGGTTCGAATCGCAATCTGGGTGGAATCTGGGTGTCCGCGTGGGTTTCCTCCGGGTTCTCCGGTTTCCTCCCACAGTCCAAAAACATGGAACAAGGCAAATGAGTTCTCCAAATTGCCCCATATAGAGTGTGTCTGTGTGAGTGAGTGTGTGCCCAGCAATGGATTGGCGTCCTGTCCTGGGTGTATCTGCCCAGCGCCTGAAACGTTCTCCCTTGGATGGCTGACCCTAGTAGAGGATAAAGCAGGAGATAATGGATGGACGTTGAGTTGGGTTACGGTTTAGAATCTGCTGTAAACATGTTCTTTAATGATATTAAAGCTTCTTGCTGCTGCTGGTTCTACTGTATAAGCGTCAGCCGTGGATTTAAATCAGCTCTCGATCGACTTGTGGAAGTTGCAGTTACAGCAGCCAGCAGGAGCTCGACATCGTGGTCCTCCCTCCATCACACGGCCAATTATGGCAGCAGCGAGGCTGACCGCTGCTCTATCCGAACTCTGCTTGCGGTTCCTCTGGTTCCATTTTCCTCTCGCTGCAGTTTGTGAGAGCTAGATTTCTAACAGGCATGTTATTTTGTCCAAGTTCCTTTTTACAGTCCACAAACTTTATAGTAATTGCTTTGCAGAAAGAAAGTGTGTGTGTGTGTGTGTGTGTGTGTGTGTGTGTGTGTGTGTGTGGATGAGTTTGTGGGAGCTTTACCCCTCACCTGCGACTTGATAATGATAATGGGGGGGGTTCCCCATGCCCATCCAGGGGAGAACGTTTCGGGCGCTGGGCAGATACACCCAGAACAGGACACCAATCTATCACTGGACACACACTCACTCACACAGACACACTCTATATGGGGCAATTTGGAGAGTTCAATTGACTTGATCCATGTTTTTGGACTGTGGGAGGAAACCGGAGAACCCGGAGGAAACTCATGCGGACACGGGGAGAACATGGAAACTCCACCCAGATGGGGATTCCAACCGGGTATCCCTAGCGCTGAGAGGAGAACATGCCAACCACTAATTATTATTATTATTCATCCATATGGTTGCTTAGTGGTTGGCATGTTCTCCTTTCAGTTAACATGTTCGCCTCTCACCCAATCTGGGTGGAGTTTCCATGTCCTCCCCGTGTCCGTGTGGGTTTCCTCCGGGTTCTCCGGTTTCCTCCCACAATCCAAAAACATGGATCAAGTCAATTGAATTCTCCAAATTGCCCCATGTAGAGTGTGTATGTCTGTGTGAGTGAGTGTGTGCCCAGTGATGGATTGGCGCCCTGTCCTGGGTGTATCTGCCCAGCGCCCGAAACATTCTCCCATGGATAGGCATGGGGAACCCCCCCCGCGACCCTAATAGAGGATAAAGCGGAAGATAATGAATGAATGCTCTGAATTGCCCCTATATAATGTGAGTGTGTTTGTGTGATTGAGTGTGTGTGCAGTGATAGATTGACCTCCGGTCCTGGGTGTATCTTCCCAGCGCCTGAAATGTTCTCCCCTGGATGGGCATGGCGAACCCCCCCCACGACCCTAGTACAGGATTAAACAGTCAAATTTCCAAAACAACAATACACGTTCTGCCAGGGGGAGTCCTTGTCCACTCCAGCATCTCACTGGAGCAATGTCTCTGAAGCGTGACGTGCATGACATGTGCCAAATGCGCAGATGGCCCTCTGCTTTTGTCACCAGGGGCAATTTGAGCGGCCAAGTCACCTTGAATCCAAGTTTTTGGACTGTGGGAGGAAACCGGAGAACCTGAAGATACCCACACGGACACGGGGAGAACATGGAGAACATGCCAACCACCACTAAAAAGCACGTCATAGATTTAATGTAATGCTCTCTATTAAACAAATATAAGTATGAGTTTAATTATACAGCATTATTTTTTTCGGCAGTCTAGTCATGTGATCCTTTAAGACACATGTTCTAAAGCATGTTCTCGCACCAGCGCCCCGTCTTCTATCCCCTCAGTGAATGCCTCTGCAGGCAGGCTGCTCGCCTCATTGTTTCATTGTTTTTGGTAATGTCTCCGTCTCCCGTGCCCTCGGTTCTGCTTACCTTTGCCTTATTTGCACAACAAAACCTCGCCATGGGACTTTAACGCAACGGCATGTTTTTTTTATTAGAGCAACGTTTGAAGATCTGGTTCGTACGAGATAAAATAAATACGAATTTATGAAGAACCAAGCATCAGCAACGAGCCTCGCGCTGCGTTCTGCTTGTTAAGGGCCCATTTGTCTCCGCAGGACCGAGCATCCATCCAACCATCCATTATCTTCCGCTTTATCCTCTATTAGGGTCACGGGGGGGTTCCCCATGCCCATCCAGGGGAGAACGTTTGGGGCGCTGGGCAGATACACCCAGGACAGGACGCCAATCTATCACTGGACACACTCACTCACACAGACACACTCTATATGGGGCAATTTGGAGAATAAAATTGACCTTGGTCCATGTTTTTGGACTGTGGGAGGAAACCGGAGAACCTGGAGGAAACCCATGCGGACACGGGGAGGACATGGAAAATCCACCCAGATTGGGATTCAAACCGGGAATCCCTAGTGCTGAGAGGAGAACATGCCAACCGCGTTGCGTTCTGCCTTGTTAAGGCCCGATTTGTCTCCGCAGGACCGAGCATCCATCCAACCATCCATTATCTTGCGCTTTATCCTCTACTAGGGCGTGGGAGGGGGTTCCCCATGCCCATCCAGGGGAGAACATTTCGGGCGCTGGGCAGATACACCCAGGACAGGACGGCAATCAATCCCTGGACACACACTCACTCACACAGACACACTCTATATGGGGCAATTTGGGGAATACAATTGACCTTGATCCATGTTTTTGGACTGTGGGAGGAAACCGGAGAACCTGGAGGAAACCCACGTGGACACGGGGAGAACATGGAAACTCCACCCAGATTGGGATTCGACCCAGGAATCACACCTTGACACCAATCCTCAAATCCATCCATTATCTTGCACTTTATCCTCTATTAGGGACGCGGGGGGGAGAACGTTTTGGACGCTGGGCAGATACACCCAGGATCACTTTACCCCTCACCTGCGACTTGATAATGATAATGGGGGGGGTTCCCCATGTCCATCCAGGGGAGAACGTTTCGGGCACTGGGCAGATCTGGAGAATACAATTGACCTTGATCCATGTTTTTGGACTGTGGGAGGAAAGCGGAGAACCCGGAGGAAACCCACGTGGACACGGGGAGAACATGGAAACTCCACCCAGATGGGGATTCGAACCGGGGATCCCTAGCGCTGAGAGGAGAACATGCCAACCACAAAGCCACCATGCCGCCATGTAAATATACATCCATCCATTATCTTCCGCTTTATCCTCTACTAGGGTCACATCAGAATTCCCTGATGGCTCCATTCGGTTGCCTAGCAACATCATAGCAACAAGACTTCCCCGTGATTTATTCACAATAACACACAACCTCGGATGCCTTATCGTTTTTAGCGACCACTCGTCGTAAATTCTATCGTTTTAAGCGTAAATAAACACAACGGTGCGTGGAAAGCACTCATACCCGTACACGGGGTCCAAAGTGCTGCTGAATTCCATCAAGCGAAGGTGTAGGAACATGACGGCCGGTGCCATTATCTGACCATTGGGGCGAGGTGAAGTGCAGATGGCAGCCGGACCCACACATGCTCACTGGAACATGCTTTAATTCCCCCGGAGGACGGAGGTGAAAATGTGGGAAGTGTGTGAAACGCGAGTGTCTGCGCGAGACGTGCGAAAGCGGCAGAGGTGGCAGATGGCGGCGCGCGGGACGGTAACGGGATGGCCGGCAGGCGTCGGGTGGAGCGGCTGGACGCGAGCAGAAGCCTCGCGGCGGGAGACGGCGGGATGCGGAGCCTCTCCCAAACAATCAGTGTGACAGGAAGAGCAGCAGAAGGTTCGAGGAGGGATATGTGGGGCAGTATTGGAAGCAGCCGGCTTTGAACTTCTGCACAGTGATGATGATGAGAGCGGAGCGCCAGCTGACGGACGGGATAGGACCAGATTAGAAGTACAGTAGAGACAGGAGGAAAGAGTAAGAGGTCACGTCGTGGATAATTCGGAGGAGCGCCGGCGTTATCCGGGCGAGGGACTGAATTATTTAGCTGCTGGGTTAAGAGTGCAAGTGTCTGTAATATGGAGCGAGTTCTCTCTCTCTCTCTCTCTCGCTCGCTCGCTCAGTGCTCAGATTCGGCAGTGGGTCATACCATCGGGGAAAAAATGCAATTAAAACTACATGAATCTCTGACCTCTGGGTGACTTCTAACAGAGTGAGACTTTAAGCATTTCGGGGACCACGGCTGAGATGTGAGTGTAGCTGAGTTTAAGTTCAAGTCGTTTATTTATACAGTGGTGTGAAAAAGTGTTTGCCCCCTTCCTCGTTTCCTGTTTTTTTGCATCTTTGTCACACTTAAGTGTTTCGGAACATCAAACCGATTTAAACAATAGTCAAGGACAACACAAGTAAACACAAAATGCAATTTGTAAATGAAGGTGTTTATTATTAAAGGAGAAAAAAATCCAAACCATCATGGCCCTGTGTGAAAAAGTGATTGCCCCCTTAAACCTAATAACTGGTTGGGCCACCCTTAGCAGCAACAACTGCAACCAAGCGATTGCGATAACTTGCAATGAGTCTTTTACAGCGTTCTGGAGGAATTTTGGCCCCCTCATCTTTGCAGAATTGTTCTAATTCAGTTACATTAGAGGGTTTTCGAGCATGAACGGCCTTTTTAAGGTCATACCACAACATCTCAAGAGGATTCAGGTCAGGACTTTGGCTAGGCCACTCCAAAGTCTTCATTTTGTTTTTCTTCAGCCATTCAGAGGTGGACTTGCTGGTGTGTTTTGGATCATTGTCCTGCTGCAGAACCCAAGTTCGTTTCAGCTTGAGTTCACGAACAGATGGTCGGACATTCTCCTTCAGGATCTTTTGGTAGACAGCAGAATTCATAGTTCCATTTATCACAGCAAGTCTTCCAGGTCCTGCCGCAGCAAAACAGCCCCAGACCATCACACTACCACCACCATATTTTACTGTTGGTATAATGTTCTTTTTCTGAAATGCAGTGTTCCTTTTATGCTGGGACACACACCTTCCAAAGAGTTCCACTTTTGTCTCATCGGTCCACAGAATGTTTTCCCAAAAGTGTTGGAGATCATCAAGATGTGTTTTGAAAAAATTGAGACGAGCTTTAATGTTCTTTTTGCTCAGCAGTGGTTTTCTTCTTGGAACTCTGCCATGCAGGCCATTTTTGCCCTGTCTTTTTCTGATGGTGGAGGCATGAATGCTGACCTTAACTGAGGCAAGTGAGGCCTGCAGTTCTTTGGATGTTGTTGTGGGGTCTTTTGTGACCTCTTGTATGAGTCGTCGCTGCGCTCTTAGGGTAATTTTGGGCGGCCGGCCACTCCTGGGAAGGTTCACCACTGTTCCATGTCTTCGCCATTTGTGGATAATGGCTCTCACTGTGGTTCGCTGGATTCCCAAAGCTTTGGAAATGGTTTTATAACCCTTTCCAGACTGATAGATCTCAATTCCTTTATTTCTCAATTGTTCCTGAATTTCTTTGGATCTCGGCATGATGTGTAGCATTTAAGGATCTTTTGGTGGACTTTACTGTGTCAGGCAGCTCCTATTTAAGTGATGTCTTGATTGAGAACAGGTGTGGCAATAATCAAGCCTGGATGTGGCTAGAGAAATTGAACTCAGGTGTTAAAAACCACAGTTATAGTATGTTTTAACAAGGGGGCAATCACTTTTTCACACAGGGCCATGATGGTTTGGATTTTTTTTCTCCTTTAATAATAAACACCTTCATTTACAAATTGCATTTTGTGTTTACCTGTGTTGTCCTTGACTATTGTTTAAATTGGTTTGATGTTCTGAAACACTTAAGTGTGACAAACATGCAAAAAAACAGGAAACTAGGAAGGGGGCAAACACTTTTTCACACCACTGTATAGTGCAATAGTACAAAACTAAAGAGTTTTAAAAGCCTTTAAACCCTCAAAGGGCAAGCCGAAGCGACAGTGGCAAGACCCCAGATTGTTCTGGGGCGCCATCTCAACTATGTACCCTGCAGGATCTGCCTCTTTTAGTTCTGCTGCTCTAGTCAGTGATGCCGGAGTCACATGCTGCACTGTGTCAATTAATTACTTATTAATTAAATGCCGTGCTTTATTATTAGCTCTAACTGCCTTCCTTGTCTGTTTCTTTTGAGGTGTCCCCCGCTTCCTGGAGATCTTCATCCATTGCTCTGCTGACGGATACTGTATGGAACCTGACAAGGCGGTCCTGTAGGACGCCCCCTAATGGACTCACATATAGTTTTCCAGTTGTTAGTTTTTCCATTTGTTTAATATCTGTACATGGCTGTCCTACACTGTTGATGCTGCCGGCCGCTCAAGGAGGATGAGTCCCTCAATGAGTCTTGGTCCTCACAAGGTTTCTTCCTTAAATAACAACATAAAAGGGAGTTTTTTCTTGCCACTGTCGCTTCGGCTTGCTCTTTGGGGGTCTAAAGGCTTTTCATTCTGTAAAGCTGCTTTGTGACAATGTACTGTTGTAAAAAGCGCGACATAAATAAATTACTTGACTTGACTTGACAAAAACTCCCTGGTATGTTGTTATCTTAAGGAAGAAACCTTGTGAGGACCGAGACTCAGTGGGGGACTCGTCCTCCTTGAGCGGTTGGCAGCATCAACAGTGTAGGACAGCCATGTACAGATTGTGTGATGATCATGTGACCCGTATTTAACAATTGGACAACTATAGAAGTCCATTGACGACGTCAAGTTCAAATAATTCATTTCTATAGCGCAATAGTACAAAACTAGAGAGTTTTATAAGCCTTTAAACCCTCAAAGAGCAAGCTGAAGCGACAGTGGCAAGAAAAAACTCCCTGTTATGTTGTTATTTTAAGGAAGAAACCTTGTGAGGACCAAGACTCAGTGAGGGACTCGTCCTCCTTGAGCGGCCGGCAGCATCAACAGTGTAGAACAGCCATGTACAGATTGTGTGATGATCATTCATTCATTCATTATCTTCCACTTTATCCTCTATTAGGGTCGCGGTGGGGTTCCCCATGCCCATCCAGGGGAGAACGTATCGGGTGCTGGGCAGATAGACCCAGGACAGGGCGCCAATCTACTAGACACACACTCACTCACACAGACACACTCTATATGGGGCAATTTGGAGAATTCAATTGACCATGATCCATGTTTTTGGACTGTGGGAGGAAACCGAAGAACCCGGAGGAAACCCACATGGACACGGGGAGAACATGGAAACTCCACCCAGATGGGGATTCGAACCGGGAATCCCTAGCGCTGAGAGGAGAACATGCTAATCACCCAAGTTTAAGTTCAAGTTATTTATTTATATAGCGCAATATTACAACAGGGCGGCACGGTGGCTTAGTGGTTGGCATGTTCTCCTCTCAGCACTAGGGATTCCTGGTTCGAATCCCAATCTGGGTGGAGTTTCTATGTTCTCCCCGTGTCCGCGTGGGTTTCCTCCGGGTTCTCCGGTTTCCTCCCACAGTCCAAAAACATGGATCAAGTCAATTGAGTTCTCCAAATTGCCCCATATAGAGTGTGTATGTGTGAGTGAGTGAGTGTTTGTCCAGTGATAGATTGGCGCCCTGTCCTGGGTGTATCTGCCCAGCGCCCGAAACTTTCTCCCCTGGATGGGCATGGGGAACCCTCCCCACCCCCACGACCCTAATAGAGGATAAAGCGGAAGATAATGAATGAATGAATGAATGGAGTGCAGTGTCCGCGTGGATTTCCTCCGGGTTCTCCGGTTTCCTCCCACAGTCCAAAAACATGGATTAAGGTCAGTTGAATTTTCCAAATTGCCCCATATAGAGTGTGTTTGTGTGAGTGAGTGTGCGTGTCCAGTGATAGACACCCAGGACAGGACGCCAATCTATCACTGGACACCCACATTATATATAGGGGCAATTTTAGAGCAGCCAATTTACCTTGAGATACATGGGGGAACATGGAAGCTCCACCCAGATCGGGACCTGGATCCCCATTGCTGAGAGGAGAACATGCCAACCACTAAGCCACCGTTTTATTCTTACGTTTTCTTTTTTATATTTCTATTCTTACGATGTTTACATTGTGCAATATCATACAGCGAGCTGCTGGTTGCCATGAATTTCCTTTTCGGACCAATCCATCCGTCGATCTAACGTTCCCCTCACACTCAGACGGAACGTTCAGCTTCACTAAACCTCCAAAGTGGAAGAACATACTTAAATATTAATGAAAGACAATTCCCCGAGCTCCACGGCACTGAGGTTACTGACCACAGCTCACACCTCACTTCTTTCTGCAATCAGAGTTAAGCGCCCACTGACCTGGAATAAAGCACTGTTCTACAGAGGGTTGTCTGCGCATCGGCCACGTCGGGAACTTCTAGAACACCGAGCACTCAGTGTGTGTACATGTGTGTGTGTGTTTCACTGCACTTATTAGTTTAACTGATGGGGCAATTGTAGGATTGTGGTCAAGAAAACAGGTCCCTGGCTTTATTCCCAGTCCCACCAAGTACTATGGCTGAAGTGCTTTAGTACCTGAATTGCCCTCTGGCGCCATATACAAGAATGCCCCATAGAGTGTGTATATATGTGTCTTGTTTCACATATGTGTGTATATATATATGTGTGTCTTGTTTCACATATGTGTGTATATATATATGTGTGTGTGTGTTTCACTGCACTAATTGGGGCAATTGTAGGATTGTGGTCAAGAAAATAGGTCCCTTGTTCAATTCCCAGTCCCACCAAGTACTATGGCTGAAGTGCTCTAGTACCCCAATTGCCCTCTGGCGCCATATACAAAAATGCCCCCTCAGTGTGTCTTTTTCACTGCACGTATTAGTTTAATGAATGGGGCAATTGTAGGATTGTGGTCAAGAAACCAGGTCCCTCGCTTGATTCCTTGTCCCACCAAGTACTAAGGCTGAAGTGCTCTAGTACCCCAATTGCCCCATCAGTGTGTGTATGTGTCTTTTTCGATGCACATATTAGTTTAATGAATGGGACAATTGTAGGATTGTGGTCAAGAAACCAGGTCTCTGGCTTGACTCCTGGTCCCAACTAGTACTATGGCTGAAGTGCTCTAGTACCCCAATTGCCCTCTGGCGCCATATACAAGAATGCCCCTCAGTGTGTGTATATGTGTGTGTGTTTCACTGCACTAATTGGGGCAATTGTAGGATTGTGGTCAAGAAAACAGGTCCCTGGCTTGATTCCTGGTCCCACCAAGTACTATGGCTGAAGTGCTCTAGTACCCCAATTGCCCTCTGGCGCCATATACAAGAATGCCCCCTCAGTGTGTCTTTTTCGCTGCACATATTAGTTTAATGAATGGGGCAAATGTAGGATTGTGGTCAAGAAACCAGGTCCCTCGTTTGATTCCTTGTCCCACCAAGTACTAAGGCTGAAGTGTTCTAGTACCCCAATTGCTCCCTCAGTGTGTGTGTATGTGTCTTTTTCACTGCACATATTAGTTTAATGAATGGGGCAATTTTAGGATTGTGGTCAAAAAAACAGGTCCCTGGCTTGATTCCTGGTCCCAAGAGGTACTATGGCTGAAGTGCTGTAGTACCCCAATTGCCCTCAGTCACCATATACAAGAATGCCCATCAGTGTGTGTATATGTGTGTGTGTTTCACTGCACTAATTGGGGCAATTGTAGGATTGTGGTCAAGAACACAGGTCCCTGGCTTGATTCCTGGTCCCACCAAGTACTATGGCTGAAGTGCTCTAGTACCCCAATTGCCCTCAGTCGCCATATACAAGAATGCCCACTCAGTGTGTGTTTCACTGCACTAATTGGTTTAAGGGATGGTGCAATTGTAGGCTTGTGGTCAAGAAAACAGGTCCGTGGCTTGATTCCTGGTCCCAAGAGGTACTATGGCTGAAGTGCTCTAGTACCCCAATTGCCCCCTCAGTGTGTGTATATGTGTCTTTTTCGATGCACATATTAGTTTAATGAATGGGGCAATTGTAAGATTGTGGTCAAGAAAACAGGTCCCTGGCTTGATTCCTGGTCCCAAGAGGTACTATGGCTGAAGTGCTCTAGTACCCCAATTGCCCTCTGACACCATATACAAGAATGCCCCTCAGTGTGTGTATATGTGTGTGTGTCACTGCACTTATTGGGGCAATTGTAGGATTGTGGTCAAGAAAACAGGTCCCTGGCTTGATTCCTGGTCCCAAGAAGTACTATGGCTGAAGTGCTCTAGTACCCCAATTGCCACTTCAGTGTGTGTATGTGTCTTTTTCGATGCACATATTAGTTTAATGAATGGGGCAATTGTAGGATTGTGGTCAGGAAACCAGGTCCCTGGCTTGATTCCTGGTCCCAAGAGGTACTATGGCTGAAGTGCTCTAGTACCCCAATTGCCCTCTGGCGCCATATACAAGGAACTTCTAGAACACCGAGCTCTTATGATCAGAAACTAGTCTGTTCCACATTTCTTTGCGGTTAGGTTATTGTTGTGGAGGCCTTGCGTTCTAAAATTAACGCGCGCCGTTATATAACGCCAGTTGCATCATAAAAAGCATATTTGGTGGTCCCCGTGGTAACCAGCATTAACCTGCAGAAGACTATTCTCATCCTCCTATTGTCAGCAGGTCCAAAGCTGTGAGAAGAACCTAATTACAATCCCGCAGATACACACTTAATAACTACCCCACTACATGTGATGATCAGGAACCCCCACAGACCCCACAGTGCAGGTACCGTTTGGGTGAGGGTATATTTGTAGCCTGGATGTGCCACTGGTGTTCTATGCATGTGGTTAAGGAACAAACCTTGGAATTATGGGTCTCGGGGTCAATTCCTGGTTCCACCATGTGCTACGACTGAAGTGCCCCGGGGCAGGAGACATAACCCCAATCATATCTGAGGTTGCCCATCGCTCTGGGCAGGTTTGCTCACTTTAGAAATGTGTGTGTGTGTGTGTGTGTGTGTGTGTGTGTTTCACAGATTGGTTTAATGGATGGGGCAGGACGTTTGTAGGTCCCTGGTTTGATTCCCGGTCCCTTGGACAAGTGCCCTAACATAATTGTAGGATTGTGGTCAAGAAACCAGGTCCTATGGCTGAAGTGCTCTAGTACCCCAATTGATCTCTGGGCGCCGTATACAAGGCTGCCCCCTCAGTGTGTGTATATGTGTTTCACTGCATGGATTGGATTAATGGATGGGGCAGTAGGTTTTGGCAGGTCCCTGGTTCGATACCCGGGCCCACCACGTACTATGGCTGAAGTGCCCTTGGACAAGAGTCCTAACGCCAATTGCT
>JAFMOC010000352.1:342500-395000 GCA_019802505.1 Corydoras sp. C115 | reverse complement strand
TCCATGTTTTTGGACTGTGGGAGGAAACCGGAGAACCCGGAGGAAACCCACGCGGACACGGGGAGGACATGGAAACTCCACCCAGATTGGGATTCGAACCTGAAATCCCCAGTGATGAGATGAGAACATGCCAACCACTAAGCCACGTGCCGCCTTGCATGCTAATATTTCTTTTCATTCATTATTTCCCGCTTTATCCTCTATTAGGGTCGCAGTGGGGTTCCCCATGCCCATCCAGGGAGAACATCTCGGTCGCTGTGCAGATACACCCAGGACAGGACGCCAATCTATCGCTGGACACACACTCACTCACACAGACACACTTTATATGGGGCAATTTGGAGAATTCAATTGACTTGATCCTCTATTAGGGTCGCGGTGGGTGGGTTCCCCATGCCCATCCAGGGGAGAACGTCTCGGACTCTGGGCTGATACACCCAGGACAGGACACCAATCCATCGCTGGACACACACTCACTCACACAAACACACTCTATATGGGGCAATTTGGAGAATTCAATTAACTTGATCCATGTTTTTGGACTGTGGGAGGAAACCGGAGAACCCGGAGGAAACCCACGCGGACACGGGGAGAACATGGAAACTCCTCCCAGATGGGCATTCGAACCGGAATCCCTAGCGCTGAGAGGAGAACATGCCACCGTGCCGCTAAGATTTCTTTTCTATTATTATTATTATTATTATTATTATTATTTATTTGAAGTTTAGCACTTTATCTCATTCGCCACCAGCTTTCGGAAAGTCAAAGGCAAGCGGAAGCCGCATGTCCCGCCGAATCCCGCTCTTAAGAGCCGCTTCTTTTCTTCCCGACGTTCCCGATAATGTCTCCGGCGCTAAAGCCTTCTCAAGCTGCAGTCCAAATCAAAATGCAAATGCACGGCACGCGGCGCGGCCCGCATTATCAACACAGGCCCAGCCGCAGAAATTGGGGGGGAATGAGAGGAATCAAACGGCAGATGGACAATTACGCACACCGCCACGCAGGACGGTCCGCGGCGGCCGCAGAACAAACGCACGCCGCAGTCGGAGACAAACGGCATTATTATGCACGCAGCCGTATGTGGGGATGACGGGCCGATAAGCCGCGCGGCGGGGGGTGGGGGGTGGGGGGTAGGGGGTTGGTTGGAGGGTGGGGGACAGAGTAAACAGACGATTTGGAAGTGCTGCTGGAGGATTTGGAACGCGGGTGCCACTACACGCTTCCGTGACAGAACTGGGACATGGCGGCGGCGCCACCACGGCGGGGCCGTTTGATGTGGAGATCTCTGGTGCACGCGTGGTGGTGTAGGTGGCATCCACAACCATCCAGACGTCAGGGAAGACGTGACATTTGCCCTCCGCTCGCTGGATTGGTCTCTGGGGGTTCCCTCCGTCTATTGCATCCACCATCTGCTTTACGGTGCGTCCAATCCCCTGCACCAGGGGCGTCGGTGGACCTCCCACAGTCCAAAAACATGGATCAAGTCAATTGAATTCTCCAAATTGCCCCATATAGAGTGTGTCTGTGTGAGTGAGTGTGTGTCCTGTGATAGATTGGCGTCCTGTCCTGGGTGTATCTGCCCAGCGCCCGAGACGTTCTCCCCTGGATGGACACAAACAACCCCACCCCCACCCCCCACGACCCTAATAGAGGATAAAGCTGAAGATAATGGATGGACTCCTCTCAGCGCTAGTGATTCTGGTTTGAATCCCATGTTCAGGGGGTTTCGGCACGGTGGAATCTTTGCCCCCATATAGTGGTTGGCATGTTAGATTGGCGTCCTCCTCTCAGCGATAGGGATTCCAGGTTCGAATCCGAAAGAATAACTATCTGGGGTGGCATGGAGTTTCCGTGTTCTCCTCCGTGTCCATGTGGTTTCCTCCAGGTTCTCCCGGTTTTGGGGGTTTCCTCCCGGTTTCTCCCACAGTCTAAAAACATGGATCAAGTCAATTGAAATCTCCAAATTGCCCCATATAGAGTGTGTCTGTGTGAGTGAGTGTGTGCCAAGTGATAGATTGACGCCCTGTCCTGGGTGTATCTGCCCAGCGCCCAAAACGTTCTCCCCTGGATGGACATGGAGAACCCCCCCCCCACACACACACAACCCTATTAGAGGATAAAGCGGGAGATAATGAATGAATGAATAACTAATTAATTGGTTGGCACGGTGGCTTAACGGTTTAGCATGTTCTCCTCTCAGCACTAGGGATTCCCTGTTCGAATCCCCATCAGGGTGGAGTTTCCGTGTTCTCCCCGTGTCTGTGTGGGTTTCCTCCGGGTTCTCTGGTTTCCTCCCACAGTCCAAAAACATGTGTATGCGATAGATTGGTGTCCTGTCCTGGGTGTATCTGCCCAGCGCCCGAAACGTTCTCCCCTGGATGGACATGGGGAACCCCCCCCACGATTCTAGTAGAGGATAAAGCGGAAGATAATGGATGGATCTGCGACGGACTCGTAAAACGGATTCACGCTCTTCTGCCGAAGCTCAGGTTCCTTTATTCAAACATTTTCAGCCAAAAGCATCATTTATTATATGTTATTTTCATTTTCATATGTTATTTAATTTTATCCAATATAACTAATAAATGATCAAACAAAATGAATGTAACAACAGTTTAAAAAAATGGGTAAATGCACTCATGAAAGGGCAACTTTTAAAGAGGACAGAGGGGGAATAAGGGATCTGGTTTAAAGCCCCTGATGTTTCTAAACCCTAAAAACGCCCCTGCACTGCACCACCGCCTCGTCTCGTCCACAAAGCAACGCCGGGCCAACCGCCTGCTATTTTAAAGGAATAATTGCCCTGCCACGACCGATAAAGTGTTCCCCCTGATATACCTCGCAGACGGGGCAGCAGCAGGTGGGGGAGACGACGCATCGGCAGTACATTAGGGTTCTATACAGGACATTAAGCCTTATGTTCTGCTCTAATTAAACGACCTGGAAAGTTTAATTAAATCGAGGCTTAAAAATATCATTAAAATGATTTGTCACGTTCTAAAATGTATTTTGTAAACATGAAGGAATATTTTATCTCATCTCATTATGTTCTGCTTCAAGAGAACAACAAGGGTGCATATCTGACACTATAGACACATTCACATGCACTGTATAGGGGCAAGCGGCACGGTGGCTTAGTGGTTAGCAGGTTCTCCTCTCAGCGCTAGGGATTCAGGTTCGAATCCCAATCTGGGTGGAGTTTCCATGTCCTCCCGTGTCCGTGTGGGTTTCCTCCGGGTTCTCTGGTTTCCTCCCACAGTCCAAAAACATGGATCAAGGTCAATTGAATTCTCCAAATTGCCCCATATAGAGTGTGTGTGTGTGAGTGAGTGTGTGTCCAGTGATAGATTGGCGTCCTGTCCTGGGTGTATCTGCCCAGCGCCCGAGACGTTCTCCCCTGGATGGGCATGGGGAACCCCCCCCCCCGCAACCCTAGTAGAGGATAAAGCGGAAGATAATGGATGGATGGTTATAGGGGCAATTTAGAGTAGCCAGTTGACCTTGAATCCATGTTTTTGGACTGATTGTGGTAGGAAACCAGAGACCATAAAAAAGACCATTGGAATTTTTTTTCATGTTCAAGGTAAACTGGCTGCTTTAAATTGCCCGTATATAGTGCATGTTAATGTGTCTCGAGTGTCAGATTGGCACCCTGTGCTGGGTGTACCTGGGTGTAACATTCTCCCCTGGATGAGCATGGGGAACCTTCCCGTGACACACACTCACTCACACAGACATACTCTATATGGGGCAATTTGGAGAATTCAATTGACTTGATCCATGTTTTTGGGCTGTGGGAGGAAACCGGAGAACCCGGAGGAAACCCACGCAGACACAGGGAGAACATGGAAACTCCACCCAGATTGGGATTCAAACCGGGAATCCCTAGTGCTGAGAGGAGAACATACCAACCACTAAGACACCATGCCACCCTGAACAGGACGTCCATCCATTATCTTCCGTTTTATCCTCTACTAGTGTCGTGGGCGGGGGGGGGGGGGGGGTTCCCCATGCCCATCAAGAGGAGAACGTTTCGGGCGCTGGGCAGATACACCCAGGACAGGGCGCCAATCTATCACTGAACACACTCACTCACACACACACACTCTATATGGGGCAATTTGGAGAATTCAATTGACCTTGATCCATGTTTTTGGACTATGGGAGGAAACCAGAGAACCCGGAGGAAACCCACGCAGACACGGGGAGAACATGGAAACTCCACCCAGATGGGGATTCGAACCAGGAATCCCTAGCGCTGAGAGGAGAACATGCTAACCACTAAGCCACCATGCCACCCTATTCAATTTTTCATCCATTATCTTCCGCTTTATCCTCTACTAGGGTGGGGGGGGGTTCCCCATGTTCATCAAGAGGAGAACGGCAGATACACCCAGCGCCAATCTATCACTGGGCACACACTCACTCACACAAACACACTCTATATGGGGCAATTTGGAGAACTCAATTGACTTGATCCCATGTTTTTGGACTGTGGGAGGAGGAGAACATGCTAACCACTAAGCCACCATGCCAACCCTCCTCAGACCAATGAAACAGAAGTTGCAGTGGGGTTGTTGTCAATACCCGTGGTGCATTGTGGGTCATCAGAAGGAGAGATTCAGAGAAACAGGGTTCAGCTCGGCGTCCTCAGTCCGAGAGCCTGACCTCTGCTCTGGTTCTTACTCGGTTCTCCTCCTCCTCATAACACAACACCTGATGGAGAACCCCGAGCCGCCTTCCCAACAACTGCGAAACCCGACGCGACGACCAAAACAAAATAAAAACAATAAAATGGTTGAGTTGGAAAGCTAATAATAAGCTGGATGTAAGAGATGCTCTAATGGCTCAGCCCATTTCCTCTCATCACGCAGACGACGCACAAAGGGCTTGTTTGTGAAATGACGCAGCCTCCTTTACCAGCATTAAGTTATTACATTTGCCCCAGGCAGGGGAGTAAACAACTTCAGAAGGCCTTCGTGTCAGGCTATTATCAGCTTATGGCAAAAACTTCACCACAGAACGAGATCAATCCACAGACAGGGGTAATAAAACAGAAAATCTGCCCGGCAACCGAAAAAAACAACAACAATAAAATAGATTTGGAGTCCAGGTTTTAAAAGTTTTATTTCTAAAAATACCTTTAAAGCTGGGCAGCATGGAGGCTTAGTGGTTGGCATGTTCTCCTCTCAGCGCTGGGGATTCCCGGTTCGAATCCCCATCTGGGTGGAGTTTCCATGTTCCCCCCGTGACCGCATGGGTTTCCTCCGGGATCAAGGTCAATTGAATTCTCCAAATTGCCCCATATAGAGTGTGTCTGTGTGAGTGAGTGTGCCCAGTGATGGATTGGTGTCCTGTCCTGCCCAGAGAACGTTTCACAGACACACTCTATATGGGGCAATTTGGAGAATTCAATTGACTTGATCCATGTTTTTGGACTGGGGGAGGAAACCGGAGAACCCGGAGGAAACCCATACGGACACGGGGAGAACATGGACACTCCACCCAGATTGGGATTTGAACCCTGATCCCAATGCTGAGAGGAGAACATGCTAACCACTAAAGCCCAAGAGTTCACCTTCCAAAATACAAGTCCAGGGTTTGACTCCTTGTTGGGGTCAACAATGGTCCTTTCTGCATGTAGTCTGCATGTCCTCCCTGTGCCTTGGTGGAAGACACTATTTGCCCCCTATGATTGTCTTGTCGTGGGGGGGTTCCAAATGCCCATCCAGGGGAGAACGTTTCGGGCGCTGGGCAGATACACCTAAGACAGGATGCCAGTCTATCACTTGGCACACACTCTCTCACACAAACACACACTATATGGGGCAATTTGGAGAATTCAATTGACTTGATCCATGTTTTTGGACTGTGGGAGGAAACCGGAAAACCCGGAGGAAACCCACGCAGACACGGGGAGAACATGAAAACTTCACCCAGATTGGGATTCGAACCTGAATCCCTAGCGCTGAGAGGAGAACATGCCAAGCCACCCCAGCTCCCAAGATCTCTGAAATGCCGCCTGTATTGACCTTGCTCTGTACACAGGGGCTAAAACAAGACTGGGCCTTCCCCAAACTGTTCCCAAAGAAAGCCTAACATTGTCGAACAGTGTTTAATCCCACACAGTAGTCTCAATGGGATTTAACAAAACACCTTTAAATGACTTTAAAGGGAAAAGAAGAGAAAACAGGGCAGCACGGTGGCTTAGTGGTTGGCATGTTCTCCTCTCAGCGTTAGGGATTCCCGGTTCGAATCCCAATCTGGGTGGAGTTTCCATGTTCTCCCCGTGTCCGCGTGAGTTTCCTCCGGGTTCTCCGGTTTCCTCCCACAGTCTGAAAACATGGCTGAAGGTCAATTAAATGTTCCAAATTGCCCCATATAGAGTGTGTCTGTGTGAGTGAGTGTGTGCCCAGTGATAGATTGGCGTCCTGTCCTGGGTGTAATTGCCCAGTGCCCGAAATTGTCCAGTTCTCCTCTGGCTGAGCATGGGGAACCCCCCCCCACGACTTTCCATGTTCTTCCCGTGTCCGCCTGGGTTTCCTCCGGGTTCTCCGGTTTCCTCCCCCAGTCCAAAAACATGGATCAAGTCAATTGAATTCTCCAAATTGCCCCATATAGAGTGTGTCTGTGTGGGTGAGTGTGTCCAGTGATAGATTGGTGTCCTGTCCTGGGTGTATCTGCCCAGCGCCCAAAACGTTCTCCCCTGGATGGACACCCCCCCCCCCCCCCCGCACGACCCTAATAGAGGATAAAGCGGAAGATAATGAATGGATGAAGAGAAAACCATGTACAGGATTTGCACAGATACAAAATAAAGAACGTCCGGTTCTAAAGTTCAGCTTTGTGGTTTTGAGAAATAGCTTCGTTGGCTGAAAGAAAGACAACGTCGTGCTCTAGGTTTATTTGCGGAGAGCCACAAACGAGGACTTAAATAGACGGAGAGCGACGCTAATAACAGTGCAGCAGACTTTAATGAGGGGGTTGCCCCAGCATTCCTAAAAGCAGCCACTGCGTCTCGCTTTGAACGAGGCCGAAAGATAAAGCGCTGAAAATTGCCCCCCAAATCCCGTAAAAGCATGTAGAGCTTTGAGAACGGCGTAAGTACACGGTGCTGTTACCCAGGTGCGCTAATTAAGTAGCACCCTTGAAGCTGTAACCCTTGCTTAAGGGCACTTCAGGCGGCCCTGCCATCAAAGACGGTGATCGGGACTTGAAGGTGATGAGGTTTAAAAGGCAGATAAGAGAACATCCTTTACTTTGGAATTTTGCGATGCCATGTGTTCAGCCGCAGCGTGAACAACACGTCCTGATTTATTATTCCGCAGGTTTCAAACGCCGGTCATAAGCAATTACGGGAGAAAGGGAACTTAAATCGGGCGGCTTCTGAAGCGTAAGCGGCTTATTTTGGCTCGCGGGTATCAACAAAAGAGTACATGGTGCGGAGACTTCCAACAGGGGCAACCTCGTCCTGACGCCGTTTATCAAAAGTCGTCCGATCCATCCATTATCTGCCGATTTATTCTCTACTAGGGTCGTGTGTGTGTGTGTGGGGCGGGGGGGGTCGCCATGCCCATCCAGGGGAGAACGTTTTGGGCGCTGGGCAGATACACCCAGGACAGGACGCCAATCTATTGCTTGGCCAAATTGCCCCATATAGATACACTCTAAATGGGGCAATTTGGACAATTCAATACATCTTGACCCATGTTTTTGGACTGTGGGAGGAAATCGGAGAACCCAGAGGAAACCCACATGGACACGGGGAGAACATGGAAACTCCACCCAGATTGGGATTCGAACCGGGAATCCCTAGCGCTGAGAGGAGAACATGCCAACCACTAAGCCACCGTGCCGCCCTTTTTGTGAATCCAGCCATCCATTATCTTCCTTTTTATCCTCTACTAGGATCGCGGGGGGGGTTCCCAATGCCCATCCAGGGGAGAACGTCTCGGGCGCTGGGCAGATACACCCAGGACAGGGCGCCAATCTATTGCTTGGCCAAATTGCCCCATATAGATATATTCTATATTGCGCAATTTCGACAATTCAATTGATCTTGATCCATGTTTTTTGGACTGTGGGAGGAAATCGGAGAACCCGGAGGAAACCCATGCGGAAGTGGGGAGAACATGGAAACTCCACCCAGATTGGGATTCGAACCGAGAATCCTTAGCGCTGAGAGGAGAACATGCTAAACACTAAGCCACCGTGCTGCCCTTTTTGTGAATCCAGCCATCCATCCATTATCTTCCGCTTTATCCTCTATTAGGGTCGTGGGGGGGAGGGGGGGGTTCCCCATGCCCATCCAGGGGAGAACGTCTCGGGCGCTGGGCAGATACACCCAGGACAGGACGCCAATCTATCACTGGACACACACTCACTCACACAGACACACTCTATATGGTGCAATTTGGAGAATTCAATTGACCTCGATCTATGTTTTTGGACTGTGGGAGGAATCCGGAGAACCCGGAAACTCCACCCAGATGGGGATTCGAAGCGGGAATCCCTAGCGCTGAGAGGAGAACATGCCAACCACTAAGCCACCGTGCCGCCCACGTTTGTTCAGCCGCAGCGTGAACAACACGTCCTGATTTATTATTCCTCGGGTTTCAAACGGCAGTGATAAGCAATTACGGGAAAACGGAGAACTTAAATCGGGCGGCTTCTGAAGCGTAAGCGGCTTATTTTGGCTCGCGGGTATCAACAAAAGAGTACATGGTGCGGAGACATCCACCAGGAGCACGAGGAGGACGGCCGAGGACACGGAACGTGCCGCCACGCCGGCTCCTCGTCTCCGGAGCCGGCGACAGAGCCTCTTAAGTTTCACGATAGTTTGACAAAGTTGACTTCAAAGGCTCGAACCTTGAGAGGTGGTTCGCGCGCCACGTGAGAAAGCCAGGTCGACTGGGGGAGGGGCAGCGGGGGCTGAAGGCAGCGTGGGACAAGAAGGAAGAAAGATGCTGAGGTGGAGCGAGGGGGGTGGGGGGGCCTTTGATCTGTCGCAGCACTGAAAAAGTACAAAAAGATAAAACGTGTGGAGGGGGGGGGGGGCAGGGGAGGCTGCGAGCGAGGCACGCCGGCGTTTCCCCCTGGGGACAGCGGCGGGGCAAAAAAGACAAGATAAGAGCAAAGGGGGAGCTCTTCTGAAGCGATTAGCATTGAGCCACGGTCCTAAGTACACCGGGATCCGGCACACCAGCAGGTCCTAACCTCGTTAGCGGAAAGCAATTAGCTGATGCAACCGGCTCGAGCCGGATGAGGGGACTGGCTCGGCCTGACGACGCTGGAGACGCCGTTTATCAAGAGTCGCCCATGTCGCCGAGATACTGCGCACATCCATCCATCCATTATCTTCCACTTTATCCTCTAATAGGGTCGGGGGGGTTCCCCATGCCCATCCAGGGGAGAACGTTTCGGGCACTGGGCAGATACACCCAGGACAGTACGCCAATCTATCACTGGGCACACACTCACTCACACAAACTCTATATGGGGCAATTTGGAGAACTCAATTGACCTTGATCCATGTTTTTGGACTGTGGGAGGAAACCGGAGAACCCGGAGGAAACCCACGCGGACACGGGGAGAACATGGAAACTCCACCCGGATTGGGATTCCAACTTGAAAGCCTGTGAGAGGAGAACATGCTAACCACTAAGCCACGTGCCGCCCTTTTTGTGAATCCGTCCATCATCTTCCGCTTTATCCTCTATTAGGGTTGTGGGGGGGTTCACCATGTCCATCCAGGGGAGAACGTTTCGGGCGCTGGGCAGATACCCCCAGGACAGGGCGCCAATCAATTGCTTGCCCAAATTGCCCCATATAGATACACTCCATATGGGGCAATTTGGACAATTCAATTGATCTTGATCCATGTTTTTGGACTGTGGGAGGAAACTAAAGAACCCGGAGGAAACCCACATGGACACCGGGAGAACGTTTCAGGCGCTGGGCAGATACACCCAGGACAGGACGCCAATCTATCACTAGACACACACTCACTCACACACACACACTCTATATGGGGCAATTTGGAGAATTCAATTGACCATGATCCATGTTTTTGGACTGTGGGAGGAAACGGGAGAACCCGGAGGAAACCCACATGGACACGGGGAGAACATGGAAACTCATGGGGGTGGGGGTGGGGGGTGGGGGGTTTCCCCATGCCCAGCCAGAGGAAAACGTTTTGGGCATAGGGCAATTATAGCCAGGACATGGTGCCAATCTATGGTTAGGCGCAGTTATTCACACAAAAACACTCTATATGGAGCATTCAATTAATCTTGAATCCATGTTTTTGGACTGTGGGAGGAAACCGGAGAACCCAGAAGAACCCACATGGACATGGGGAGAACATGGAAGCTCATCGGGGGTGGGGGGGCACTGAGCTAGTACAGCCAGGACAGGGTACCAATCTATCCTTAGGCACAATTATTCACACAAACTCTATATGGGGCAATTTAGAGCATTCAATGAATCTTGATCCATGGTTTTGGACTGTGGGAGGAAACCGGAGAACCCGGAAGAACCAACGCGGACAAGGGGAGAACATGGAAACTCCACCCAGATTGGGATTCGAAATTGAAAGCCTGTGAGAGGAGAACATGCTAACCACTAAGCCAAGTGCCACCCTTTTTGTGAATCCATCCATTATCTTCCACTTTATCCTCTATTAGGGATGGGGGGGGCGGTTCCCCATGCCCTTCCAGGGGAGAACGTTTCGGGCGCTGGGCAGATACCCCCAGGACAGGGTGCCAATCAATTGCTTGCCCAAATTGCCCCATATAGATATACTCCATATGGGGCAATTTGGACAATTCAATTGATCTTGATCCATGTTTTTGGACTGTGGGAGGAAATCGGAGAACCCGGAGGAAACCCACATGGACACGGGGAGAACATTCCGGGCGCTGGGCAGATACACCCAGGACAGGATGCCAATCTATCACTGGACACACACTCACTCACACAGACACACTCTATATGGGGCAATTTGGAGAATTCAATTGATCTTGATCCATGTTTTTGGAATGTGGGAGGAAACCGGAGAACCCGGAGGAAACCCACGCGGACACGGGGAGAACATGGAAACTCCACCCAGATGGGGAACCGGGAATCCCTAGCGCTGAGAGGAGAACATGCTAAACCACTAAGCCGCGATCTCTGCATATTCCGCGGGACTGACCTTGGAAGAGGGCGGCGTTCTGGATGATGAGCAGTTTGAGCTGAGCGCTGCTGGCCTGCAGGTTGGACTCCATGTTCTGTTTGGCGGAGAGAAGGTAGCGCTCCTCCATCTTCCGCGAGCAGCACGTCAGTCCCTTCGCCTGGCACACCTGAAGATCCGAGCCTGAAAGCGACAGAGTGAGACGGGGACTTAGTCATTCATCATGTAGAAAGTAAATAAACACCGCTGCTGCCTCGTTCCCCCGAATCCCCCGGAGAACGTTCACCTAATGAGTTGGGGGAGCTGAGAATCAGCTCTTGTTTCCAGCGAGCCAGCTGCTTGTACGCTTTAACCTATACAGTCTGCAAAAACAAACATCCCAGGTGGGCTGGCGTAGCGCGCCATGACAAACCGGAGGATTAATCGAAATATGGAAATTTATTCCTGAATAAGACGATCCGAAAAGAAACCGCCATCGCCGTATTAATGACACCCGACGGAACTACAACACTCATCAGCTCCATCTGCCATGGAGATGGAGTTCCACAATCACACCCTCACCCCAAACATCCCTACCTGGATGCTGACCCTTGTCCCCATCATAGGATGAAGCAGAAGATGATGAGATGAAATTGCCCCTATATGGTATGTCTATGTGTGTGTCTGTGTGTGGGCCAAGTGATAGATTGGCACCCATCCTGGGAGTATCTGCCCATCACCCATAACACCCTTCCCTGGGTGGGTATGGGGATCAATGCCCATCTAGATGATGAATTTGGGCCCCTAGTCCCTATTATAGAATGAAGTGGAAGATCATGGCATGATATCAAATTGCCCCTATATAGTGTGTGTGCCCAGTGATAGATTGGCACCCATCCTGGGTGTATCTGCCCATCGCCCATAACACCCTTCCCTGGATGGGTATGGGGATCCATGTCGATCCAGATGATAAGTTGGTGCCTCTAGTCCCCATTATGGGAAGAAGTGGAAGATGATGGGATGAGATCAAATTGCCCCTATATGGTGTGTGTATGTGTGTGTCTGTGTGTGGGCCCAGTAATAAATTGGCACCCATCCTGGGTGTATCTGCACGTCGCCCAAAACACCCTTCCCTGGGTGGGTATGGGGATCCATGCCCATCCAGGTGATGAATTGGTGCCTCTAGTCCCTATTATAGGAAGAAGTGGAACACAATGAGATGAGATCAAATTGCCCCTATATGGTGTGTGTATGTGTGTGTCTGTGTGTGCCCAGTCATAAATTGGCACCCATCCTGGGTGTATCTGCCCATCGCCCATAACACCCTTCCCTGGGTGGGTATGGGGATCCATGCCCATGCAGGTGATGAATTTGGGCCCCTAGTCCCTATTATAGAATGAAGTGGAAGATCATGGCATGATATCAAATTGCCCCTATATAGTGTGTGTGCCCAGTGATAGATTGGCACCCATCCTGGGTGTATCTGCCCATCGCCCATAACACCCTTCCCTGGGTGGGTATGGGGATCCATGTCGATCCTGATGATAAGTTGGTGCCTCTAGTTCCCATTATGGGAAGAAGTGGAAAATAATGAGATGAGATCAAATTGCCCCTATATAGTGTGTGTGCCCAGTGATAAATTGGCACCCATCCTGGGTGTATCTGCCCATCGCCCAAAACACTCTTCCCTGGATTGGTATGGGGATCCATGCCCCTGCAGGTGATGAATTGGTGCCCCTAGTCCCTATTATAGGATGAAGTGGAACATGATGAGATGAAATGAAATTGCCCCTATATAGTGTCTGTGTAAATGTGAGCCCAGTGATCATTTGGCGGATCATTTGGGGATCCATGCCCATCCAGGTGATGAATTGGTGCCTCTAGTCCCTATTATAGGAAGAAGTGGAACATAATGAGATGAGATCAAATTGCCCCTATATGGTATGTGTATGTGTGTGTCTGTGTGTGGGCCCAGTGATAGATTGGCACCCATCCTGGGTGTATCTGCCCATCACCCAAAACACTCTTCCCTGGATGGGTATGGGGATCCATGCCCATGCAGGTGATGAATTGGTGCCCCTAGTCCCTATTATAGGAAGAAGTAGAACATAATGAGATGAGATCAAATTGCCCCTATAGAGTGTGTGTGTGTGTGTGTGTCAGTGGCATGGTGGCTTAGTGGTTAGCATGTTCTCCTCTCAGCACTAGGGATTCCCCGTTCGAATCCCAATCTGGGTGGAGTTTCCATGTTCTCCCCGTGTCAACGTGGGTTTCCTCCGAGTTCTCCGGTTTCCTCCCACAGTCCAAAAACATGGATCAAGTCAATTGAATTATCCAAATTGCCCCATATAGAGTGCGTTTGTGTGAGTGAGTGTGTCTAGTGATAGATTGGTGTCCTGTCCTGGGTGTATCTGCCCAGCGCCCGAAACGTTCTCCCCTGGATGGGCATGGGGAACCCCCCCCCCGCGACCCTAGTAGAGGATAAAGCGGAAGATAATGGATGGATGAAAGGGCGGCATGGTGGCTTAGTGGTTAGCATGTTCTCCTCTCAGCGCTAGGGATTCCCGGTTCGAATCCCCATCTGGGTGGAGTTTCCATGTTCTCCACGTGTCCGCGTGGGTTTCCTCCGGGTTCTCCGGTTTCCTCCCACAGTCCAAAAATATGGAACAAGTCAATTGAGTTCATCAAATTGCCCCATATAGAGTGTGTCTGTGTGAGTGAGTGTGTGTCTGCCCAGCGTCTGAGACGTTCTCCCCTGGATGGGCGTGGGGAACCCCCCCGCGACCCTAATAGAGGATAAAGCGGAAGATAATGAATGAATGAATGAAAAGTACATGTACTGAAGATAATGAATGAATAAATGAATGGATGGATGGATAGTGTGTGTGTGTGTCTGTGTAAGTGTGTGCTCAGTGATACATTGGCACCCTGTTCTGGGTGTATCGGTCCAGTTCCCATATCATTCCTCCCTGGACGGACATGTGGAACCCACCCCCCCATCCCACGTCCTGCATCCCTATGAGATGACATGCAAAACAGCATTAGCAGTATCCATCCATCCATCCATTATCTTCTGCTTTATCCTCTATTAGGGTCGCAGGGAGGTTCCCCATGTCCATCCAGGGGAGAACATTTCGGGCGCTGGGCAGATACACCCAGGACAGGACACCAATCTATCACTAGACACACTCACTCACACAGACACACTCTATACGGGGCAATTTGGAGGACTCAATTGACCATGTTTTTGGACTGTGGGAGGAAACCGGAGAACCCAGAGAAAACCCACGCGGACACGGAGAACATGGAAACCCCACCCAGATGGTCCCTAGCGCCGAGAGGAGAACATGCTAACCACTAAGCCACCGTGCCGCCCCACATTAGCAGTATTAGTAATGAATCGAATTCACCTTGAAGTTACAATCAGCAAATACGGCCCCATCCCAGACCCCCCCCCCCCCCGTTCTTCTGAAAAGCCTCCCTTCTCACCGCTGGCTTACTGTAAACCGAACCCCGCTCTCATTTGTTTTCATTTCTCATTTCTCCGTACACATCGTGTGCTCTCTGTTCCAGGTTCTAATAGGTTCTTAGCTCAATGCTTTTCCAGTTATAGCCCATTTGTACTCGCATGAGGGAAAACTCCAACTAAGCACTTCTGTAGAGCGCTCTGGATAAGGGCATCTAATGAATGCCGCGGATGAAAGTGCACCATACAATAGCCAGCGGAGGTAAGAGAAAGGTTAACCCGATAAAGTTCAAGTCCTAGTCCTATCCCGGCTTGATTATTGTAATGCGCTACGTGCCGGTATCCCAGCTTCCACAATCAGACCCCTGTCGACGAATACTGGATGGAACCTGAATATATATTCATTCATTCATTCATTATCTCCCGCTTTATCCTCTATTAGGTTCGCGGTGGGGTTCCCCATGCCCATCCAGGGGAGAACGCTTCGGGCGCTAAGCAGATACACCCAGGACAGGGCGCCAATCCATCGCTGGGCACACACTCACTCACACAGACACACTCTATATGGGGCAATTTTGAGAATTCAATTAACTTGATCCATGTTTTTGGACTGTGGGAGGAAACCGGAGAACCCAGAGGAAACCCACACAGACACGGGGAGAACATGGAAACTCCACCCAGATGGGGATTCGAACCGGGAATCCCTAGCGCTGAGAGGCGAACGTGCTAACCACTAAGCCACCGTGCCGCCCTGAATATATATATATATATAATTTTACATACAGTATATACATATATTTATATATTATATTCATTCATTTATCTTCCGCTTTATCCTCTATTAGGGTCGGGGGGGTTCCCCATGCCCATCCAGGGGAGAACGTTTCGGGTGCTGGCCAGATACACCCAGGACAGGGCGCCAATCTATCACTGGGCACACACTCACTCACACAGACACACTCTATACGGGGCAATTTGGAGAACTCAATTGACTTGATCCATGGTTTTGGACTGTGGGAAGAAAACGGAGAACCCGGAGGAAACCCATGTGGACATGTGGAGAACATGGAAACTCCATCCAGATTGGGATTCGAACCGGGAATCCTTAGCGCTGAGAGGAGAACATGCTAACCACTAAGCCACCGTGCCACCCACACTCAAGGTCCATCCATTCATCCAGGGGAGAACGTTTCGGGCGCTGGGCAGATACTCCCAGGACAGGGAGCCAATCTATCACTGGGCACACTCACTCACACAGACACACTCTATATGGGGCAATTTGGAGAACTCAATTGACTTGACATGTTTTTGGACTGTGGGAGGAAACCGGAGAACCCAGAGGAAACCCACGCAGACACGGAGAGAACATGGAAACTCCACCCAGATGGGGATTCGAACTGGGAATCCCTAGTGCTGAGAGGAGAACATGCTAACCACTAAGCCACCATGCCACCCACACTCAAGGTCCATCCATCCATCCATTATCTTCTTCTACTAGGGTCATGAGGGGGTTCCCCATGCCCATCCAGGGGAGAACGTTTCAGGCGCTGGGCAGATACACCCAGGAAAGGGCGCCAATCTATCACTGGACACACACTCACTCACACAGACACGCAGACTCTATATGGGGCAATTTGGAGAACTCAATTGACCTGATCCATGTTTTTGGACTGTGGGAGGAAACCGGAGAACCCGGAAGAAACCCACGCGGACACGGGGAGAAGATGGAACCTCCACCCAGATTGGGATTCGAACCGGGAATCCCTAGTGCTGAGAGGAGAACATGCCAACCACTAAGCCATCGTGCCGCCCAATCCCTTCACGCACCTCCGTTTCTACAAACCGGCCATCGTCATCACGTCATGATGTATTCATCCCACGTTGAGAAGCCGGCCGGGGAAACGGAACCCACATTTAGTCCATACGCTCAATCTTAAGTGCTGCGGGGAGATGCAGGAACAAAGTCCCGCGTCATCAGAAATACAAAAGCAATCTGGGTTCCAATTGATTCATCAGCCTCATTAACACACAACAACCTAAGTATAGATTTATGCTCCAACCAATTTGCATGTTCTTAAAACTACGACGGAACTTGATTTGCATCAACCCACCGGGGGCTCGGTGTAATCCAAGACGTACAAACTGTAGCCGGTAGGCGGGAGGGCTCATTATTTAGGAACTGCGATATGGAGTTAGGGCGGCAGGGTGGTTTAGTGGTTAGCATGTTCTCCTCTCAGCATTAGGGATTCCCGGTTCCCGATCTGGGTGGAGTTATTATGTTTTCCCTGTGTATGTGTGGGTTTTCTCCGGGTTCTACGGTTTCCTCCCACAGTCCAAAAACATGGATCAAGTCAATTGAGTTCTCCAAATTGCCCCATATAGAGTGTGTCTGTTTGAGTGAGTGTGTGCCCAGCGATGGATTGGCGTCCTGTCCTGGGTGTATCTGTCCAGCGCCCGAAACGTTCTCCCCTGGATGGGCATGGGGAACCCCTCCCCCACACCCTAATATAGGATGAAGTGGAAGATAATGAATGAATGAATGAATGGCTGCTCTAATTTGCCCCATATAGAGTGTGTTTGTGTGAATGAGTGTGTGTCCAGTGATAGATTGGCATCCTGTTCTGGGTGTATCTGCCCAGCGCCCAAAACGTTCTCCCCTGGATGGGCATAGGGAACCCCTCCTCACCTCCACGACCCTAGTAGAACAGGTTTGAATCCCAATCTGGGTGGAGTTTCCATGTTCTCTCCGTGTCCGTATGAGTTTCCTCCGAGTTCTCCAGTTTCCTCCCACAGTCCAAAAACATGAACTTAAGGTAAATTGGCTGTTGCAATTGCCCCTATATAGTGTGTGTGTTTGTCTGAGTGAGTGTGTGCCCCATGATAGATTGGCACTCTGTCCTGGGTGTATCTGCCCAGCACCCCAAACGTTCTCCCCTGGATGGGCATGGGGAACTTCTACCCTAGTAGAAGATTAAGCTGAAGATAATGAATAAATACTTAGTGGTTGGCATGTTCTCCTCTCAGCACTAGGGAATCCTGGTTCGAATCCCAATCTGGGTGGAGTTTCCATGTCCTCCCCGTGTCCGCGTGGGTTTCCACCAGGTTCTCCAGTTTCCTCCCACAGTCCAAAACCATGAACTTAAGGTAAATTGCCCCAAATAGAGTGTGTATATGTGAGTGAGTGTGTGCCCCGTGATAGATTGACGCCCTGTCCTGGGTGTATCTGCCCAGCGCCCCAGATGTTCTCCCCCAGATGGGCATGGGGAACACTCCCCCCTAGTATAGTCCCTTATCATAATGCCAAGGGAGCAATTATAGTTAAGTGCCTTGACCAGAGGCACTTCAACCGTAGTATTTGGTGGGACCTGGAATCAAACCGAGGACCTTCAGGTCGCAAGGTTCCTTAACCCCCAAGCCTATTTACACACCAAGTATTTAAATCACCGCTGCCCCTCATCCTCATACTGCCATTCACCCTCATGCCACTTACACCAACCCATCTACTGCTCTGAAGTGCTAACACGTACCCCCCACCCAAATCAATCCCACTTTCGTCTGGTTCCTCAGGACAGGGTCCTTTAGAACACCAACATTTGTATTACATTTGGTCATTTATTGGACGCTTTTACCCAAAGCGACTTACAAGGTGAGCACAGGGTTCATCACAACATCCCTGGAGCAATGAGGGTTAAGGGTCTTGCTCAAGGACCCACACTGGTTACTTCAGTGGACCTGGGATTTGAACCCCCAACCTTCAGATTGACAGCCCAACGCCCAAACCACTGAGCTACCACACCCCAACTGAAAAGGATATCGAAAGCATGTAGAGATACAGTCTTTCAGAGTAAAACCACATTCAAAACGTTTATTCCTTTAACAAAAGGCTATGGTTCTTTCACATCCAGACTCTCAAGGTCAGGGTTCTAGTTAGCATTTTCCAGCATTTGAATCTATTTGAGGAAACGTGCATCAGAAAAACATCACTTAGACTTTCCTTTACGCCGCGCTCGGGTTTCACACGTTTCACACGGGAGCCACACGTTAAAAAGAGATGAATGGAACCACAATGCTAAACCTTAACCATCAGTTCCAAAGAACAGCCTTGGAAGTTTGTAAATGCCTCCATCACGCAGAGCAGTCAACACAACTGCACCCACAAGTCCACAACAGATGAAACCTACATAGAATTATAACCGCTGGACAACGTTAATTATAATCAACTCTCAGCCTCAGTTCGTCGGCAGGTTCTGTTTGTTATCAGCTTTGAAAGAGAATCTGATATTCATTCATTAATTCATCAGCTTCCGATTCATCCTTTACAGGGGTTGCGTGGGGGCTGGGGGGTTCTTCACTTCATGCCCATCCACGTTTCGTTGGGCGGATACACACAGGACAGGGCGGCAATCTATCGCTGGGCAAGAATATTGTTCCAACCTAAATTGTCGAGTCATCATTTTTGTATAGTTTGTGTATGTGTCTGTGTGTCTTTATCTAATGTAGGTTAGTGGTCACTATGTTCTCCTCTCAGCGCTAGGGATTCCTGGTTCACCTCCCAATCTGGGTGGAGTTTCCATGTTCCATGTCCGCGTGGGTTTCCTCCGGGTTCTCCGGTTTCCTCCCACAGTCCAAAAACATGGATCAAGGTCAATTGAGGACTCCAAATTGCCCCATAAAGACAGTGTGTCTGTGTGAGTGAATGTGTGCCCAGTGGTGTTCTGTCATGAATGTATCTGAAAATTATAAAATTAAATTATAGGGCGGCACGGTGGCTTAGCGGTTAGTATGTTCTCCTAGATTGGTGTCCTGTCCTGGGTGTATCTGCCCAGCGCCCGAAACGATCTCCCCCCCAACCCCCCCACCCCGGGCGAACCTAATATAGCATACAATTGTCAACATAGATGAGATGAGATGTACCTTATGACATCAGTTCATTAGAGGGGGGGGGGCGGTTCCCTATGCCGTTTCGGGCCACCCTATAATTTAATTTAATCATTTTAATTTAGAGAAACCAATTTACGTTAGATAAAGACACACACACACTATTTTAGATCCTTTAGTATAAAAAGGTTCCATTCAATCCATCCATTATCTTCCACTTTATCCTCTATTAGGGTCGCGAGGGGTTCCCCATGCCCATCCAGGGGAGAACGTTTTGGGCGCTGGGCAGATACACTCATGACAGAACGCCACTGGACACACACTCACTCACATGGACACACTTTCTATATGGGGCAATTTGGAGAACTCAATTGACATTGATCCATGTTTTTGGACTGTGGGAGGAAACCGGAGAACCCGGAGGAAACCCACACAGACATGGAACATGGAAACTCCACCAGATTGGGAGGTGAACCAGGAATCCCTAGCGCTGAGAGGAGAACATGAGAACCACTAACCTACATTAGATAAAGACACACAGACACATACACACACTATATTTTAGACCAGGGGTGCTCGATGGAGGTTTGAGAAAAAAAAAAAAGATGTATCAGCGCTTTTTTTACAGCAGAGTATCGGAACATTTTAACACACAATGTGATTCATTCCGCATCGCGATCTCTGCAAGCAAGCGGTCTGAACCCCCCCCCCCCCTCTCGCTGTTCCCAAAATTGGCTGTTCCCAAAATCCGGAGCACAGCCTCGCGAATCTACATTAGAAAGTTTCTGTTTGTGTTTTAGCACTTTATTTACAATCAGACCTCTTCAACTAATTCAAAACTCTGCAGCTCGACTTGTGTTTAACCAGCCCAAGAACTCATGTCACTCCATTACTCACTTCCCTCCATTGGCTCCCTGTAGCTGTTCGCATTCAGTACAAGTCCTTGACTCTGGCCTACAGAACCATTTCTGGATCTTTCCCCTCCTACCTTCACTCTATCTTTTCAAAATACACTCCGACTCGTTCACTTCGCTCCAGTGATGATTGCCGCCTGGCGATTCCACCTCACCGAAGAGCTCATTCTCACTCCGTGGCGTTCACCACTGCAAAATGGTGGAACGATCTTCCCAACTCTGTCCGTAAAGCAGAATCACTAAACAGTTTTAAGAAACTACTGAAGACGCATCTCTTTAACAAATACCTGTTGTAGAAAAAAAAAAAAAAGGGGGGGGAGGCGCAGCATCGAATAACAATCAGGTTTGATGAATTTACAGTATAGTTGGTTTTCTCCATGGCTTCTGACTTGTGGTGTTCTCATTTGTAAGTCGCTTTGGATAAAAGCGTCTGCTAAATGACTAAATGTAATGTAAATGTTATTTGACTGACAAGACGAGTGAAGGACTTCGCTCCAAAAGAATTAAAATACCACTTTCATTTAGAGTGGGAGGATGAATATTTTTTTGCAATGTCAAACTCAAAATGCCTTTGCTTGATTTGCAGGTAGCCATTGCACTTCCACTGTGTTTGGTCGTTTGGGTTTACTAAAACCAAGTTTTCTCCATGCTATTTGCTATCTGAAGCCGTCTTTTCTATGCTGATTCGACAATACTAACATCCATCTATCCATCCATTATCTTCCGCTTTATCCTCTGTTGGGGGGGGGGTTCCCCATGCCCATCCAGGGGAGAGCGTCTAAGGCGCTGGGGCGTCAATCTATCACTGGGTACACACTCACTCACACAGACACACTCTATATGGGGCAATTTGGAGAATTCAATCGACTTGATCCATGTTTTTGGACTGTGGGAGAGAACCGGTGAACCCGGAGGAAACCCACACGGACAAGGGGAGAACATGGAAACTCCACCCAGATGGGGATTCGAACCGGGAATCCCTAGCGCTGAGAGGAGAACATGCCAACCACTAAGCCACCGTGCAGGGAACATCCATCCATTATCTTCCACTTTATCCTCTATTAGGGTCGTAGGCGGGAGGGGGGGGTTCCCCATGCCCATCCAGGGGAGAACATTTCGGGCGCTGGGCAGATACACCAAGGACAGGGCGTCAATCTATCACTGGGCACACACTCACACACACTCTATAGGGGCAATTGGGAGAATTCAATCGACTTGATCAATGTTTTTGGACTGTGGGAGAGAACCGGTGAACCCGGAGGAAACCCACACGGACAAGGGGAGAACATGGAAACTCCACCCAGATGGAGATTCGAACCGGGAATCCCTAGAGCTGAGAGGAGAACATGCCAACCACTAAGCCACCGTGCAGGGAACCTCCTAACATTATCTTCCACTTTATCCTCTATTAGGGTCAAAGGCGGGAGGGGGGGGTTCCCCATGCCCATCCAGGGGAGAACATTTCGGGCGCTGGGCAGATACACCCAGGACAGGACGCGGGTTCCTCCCACGCAGGTTTCCTCCTGGAGAGGGGAGAACATGGAAACTCCACCCAGATTGGGATTCGAACCGGGAATCCCTAGTGCTGAGAGGAGAACATGCCAACCACTAAGCCACCGTGCAGGGAACATCCATCCATTATCTTCCACTTTATCCTCTATTAGGGTCGTAGGCGGGAGGGGGGGGTTCCCCATGCCCATCCAGGGGAGAACATTTCGGGCGCTGGGCAGATACACCAAGGACAGGGCGTCAATCTATCACTGGGCACACACTCACACACACTCTATAGGGGCAATTGGGAGAATTCAATCGACTTGATCAATGTTTTTGGACTGTGGGAGAGAACCGGTGAACCCGGAGGAAACCCACACGGACAAGGGGAGAACATGGAAACTCCACCCAGATGGGGATTCGAACCGGGAATCCCTAGAGCTGAGAGGAGAACATGCCAACCACTAAGCCACCGTGCAGGGAACCTCCTAACATTATCTTCCACTTTATCCTCTATTAGGGTCAAAGGCGGGAGGGGGGGGTTCCCCATGCCCATCCAGGGGAGAACATTTCGGGCGCTGGGCAGATACACCCAGGACAGGACGCGGGTTCCTCCCACGCAGGTTTCCTCCTGGAGAGGGGAGAACATGGAAACTCCACCCAGATTGGGATTCGAACCGGGAATCCCTAGTGCTGAGAGGAGAACATGCCAACCACTAAGCCAACGTGCCCCCCCCCCCCCCAATACTAACGTGATGTGTGTAAACAGGTTTCAATATAAAAGCTTAAAAAAATTATTAACCCTGGTAGATCTTGATGACCTGTCCAGTGGGAAAGTAGATCTATGTCCAGAAAAGTGTGGGCACCCCTGTTTTAGACCATTCCGTATAATCAGGTTCGTATTCTATTTTTTATTTTCAGGTTCCCAGCTGATTACAGATTTCCTCTCAGTGCAGACTCACTACAACTTTTTTTTTTTTTCCAGAAGAAAGAAACAATAATTCATTCGTTCATTCATTATCTCCCGCTTTATCCTCTATTAGGGTCGTGGTGGGGTTCCCCATGCCCATCCAGGGGAGAACATCTCGGGCGCTGGGCAGATAGACCCAGGACAGGGCGCCAATCCATCGCTGGGCACACACTCACTCATTCAATATGGGGCAATTTTGGAGAATTCAATTGACTTGATCCATGTTTTTGGACTGTGGGAGGAAACCGGAGAACCCGGAGGAAACCCACACAGACACGGGGAGAACATGGAAACTCCACCCAGATGGGGATTCGAACCGGGAATCCCTAGCGCTGAGAGGCGAACGTGCTAACCACTAAGCCACCGTGCCGCCAACAATAATTCAACAAAGTTAATAAAGTTCACTACACCGAAATAAATATAGGGACGCCCACACATCACCCCTACAGGAGCTTTTATTAGATCCCATTCAACATTAGTACCACTTTAACAGCTATAAACGCTTCCACTCTTCGGAAAAAGCCTTTAACGGTGAATTTACCCCCCATTTACCCCGAAGAGCATTTATGAGATCAGACACTGATGTTGGATGAAAGCACCTGGCACACAATCTCCTTCCTAATTCATCTCAAAGGTGTTTCATGTGGTTAAGGGACAGAGCTCTGTGTGAGCTGGACAAATTACCACACCACGTGTGTTTGGACACCCCCCCATTTTGCCCCATTCTTTACGTCCTCCACTTATCATATAGATGGACTTTGTAGTTTTAATTACAGACTGTAGTCCATCTGTGTTCTTTGTCCCCTGTTGGTTCTCTGTTCTCTGTTGGTCAGCAGCATCACAGAACAGGTATCATTTGGGTGGTGGATTGATGCAGTGAGGGGGTTTTAGTGCAGCAGTGCTGCTGTAGATTCATTTCTCCACCTCAGTGACACTGCTGGGATAGGACTAATGCACCCACCAAATAACCCCTGCTCTGTGGTGCTACTATTGGGGTTCTGAGCATTGGAACAGAGTAAAGGGGACGTACACAGTATGTACTGTAGAACACACACAGATGGACTACAGAATGGAATTGTAGAACTACAAAGTCCATCTGTTTGTGTTCTACAGTACATACTGTGTTCTTTGTCCCCTGTTGGTTCTCTGTTCTCTGTTGGTCAGCAGCATCACAGAACAGGTATCATTTGGGTGGTGGATCGATGCAGTGAGGGGGGTTTAGTTTCATTTCTCCACCTCAGTGACACTGCTGGGATAGGACTAATGCACCCACCAAATAACCCCTGCTCTGTGGTGCTACTATTGGGGTTCTGAGCATTAGAACAGAGTAAAGGGGACGCACGCACACAGTATGTACTGTAGAACACACACAGATGGACTACAGAATGGAATTGTAGAACTACAAAGTCCATCTTTACGTAAAGTAGAACTTTGAACATGGACAACAATGGGGTGATGTTCCCAATGCTCATCTAAAGGAGAACGTTTCAGGCGCTGGGCTGATACAACCAGGACAGGACGCCAATCTATAGCTGGACACACACTCACTCACACAGACACACTCTATATGGGGCAATTGAGAGCAGTCAAATGACCTTGAATTCATGTTATTCAAACTGTGGAAGAAGAACTGGAGAAAACTTGGTTCTCTAGAAAACTTGGAAACATGGAAAGCATTGGACACGGTGAGAACATAGACACTCCACGAAGAGCGGGATTGGAACCTCGAAGCCTCTATAGTACTAAGTACTCTATAGCTTGTTTGTCAAGCTAGGTCAGAAAAGGGCCTTCCCCAAACTGTTCACACAAACACTCAATGCTTAAGAAGTGTCTTCCATTACGGTAGTCTACGTAATGTTCCTCACAGTTGAAATGTCACCTTATTGCATGTTCTCTGTCCTCCCTGCACTGCAGCATGAGGTTATATTAACATAATAAAGGACCCTCTGAGGACCTTTAATACTAAAACCAGCAATAAAAGTAGAACCGGAGGTCCACGGTGTCATTAAACAACATTTTGAGTTCTTCAGAAGGTGTCAAAGTGTAAATGTCATTTACATAAGAGCTTCTGCTTCTCGAGTGTGGACACCACAGGAACATACATCAGCTTTTTCTTGGCACGAGTGAAGAGTCATTAAACAAGAACATTAAGCACGTCTCCTGCAGATGCATCATCCAAATGATCACGCTGACCGGTGATTTGCTGCAAGCCCTGAGTGGACGTGAGGTTCTAGTGGATCATCAGAACTTATTTGATTCTTTGGAGCGAAACAAACACCGTGTTCTTATTTACAACTCCGTCCATCCATCATCTTTCACTTTGTCCTCTACTTGGGTCGGGGGGGAGGCGGGGGGTTCCCCATGTCCATCCAGGGGAACGTTTAGGGCGCTGGGCAGAGAGACCCAGGACTGGGCGCCAATTTATCACTGGACATACTCACTCACACAAACACACTCTATATGGGGCAATTTGGAGCATGATCCATGAGAACCCGGAGGAAACCCACGCGGACACGGGGAGAACATGGAAACTCCACCCAGATTGGGATTCGAACCAGGAATCCCTAGCGCTGAGAGGAGAACATGCCAACCACTAAGCCACCGTGCCACCCTGGATCAAGTTTAATTGAATGCTCCAAATTGCCCCATATAGAATGTGTGTGTCACCGTGCTGCCCTATAATTTCCATCCATCCATTATCTTCTGCTTTATCCTCTATTAGGTTCGCGGGGGGGTTCCCCATGCCCATTCAGGGGAGAACGTCTCGGGCGCTGGGCAGATACACCCAGGACAGGACGCCAATCTATTACTGGACACACTCACTCACACAAACACACTCCATATGGGGCAATTTGGAGCATGATCCATGAGAACCCGGAGGAAACCCACGCGGACATGTTGAGAACATGGAAACAACACCCAGATTGGGATTAGAACCAGGAATCAGTAGCGCTGAGAGGAGAACATTCCAACCACTAAGCCACCGTGCCGCCCTGGATCAAGTTCAATTGAATGCTCCAAATTGCCCCATATAGAGTGTGTGTGTGTCACTGTGCTGCCCTATAATTTCCATCCATCCATTATCTTCTGCTTTATCCTCTATTAGGTTCGCGGGGGGGTTCCCCATGCCCATCCAGGGGAGAACGTCTCGGGCGCTGGGCAGATACACCCAGGACAGGACGCCAATCTATCACTGGACACACTCACTCACACAAACACACTCCATATGGGGCAATTTGGAGCATGATCCATGGGAACCCGGAGGAAACCCACGCGGACATGGTGAGAACATGGAAACAACACCCAGATTGGGATTCGAACCAGGAATCAGTAGCGCTGAGAGGAGAACATTCCAACCACTAAGCCACCGTGCCGCCCTGGATCAAGTTCAATTGAATGCTCCAAATTGCCCCATATAGAGTGTGTGTGTGTCACTGTGCTGCCCTATAATTTCCATCCATCCATTATCTTCTGCTTTATCCTCTATTAGGTTCGCGGGGGGGTTCCCCATGCCCATTCAGGGGAGAACGTCTCGGGCGCTGGGCAGATACACCCAGAACAGGACACCAATCTATCACTGGGGACACTCACTCACACATACACACACTCTATATGGGGCAATTTGGAGAACTCAATTGACCTTGATCCATGTTTTTGCACTGTGGGAGGACACCGGAGAAACGATGAAAACTCCACCAAGATTGGGATCCAAACCCGGAATCCCCAGCGCTGGGAGGAGAACATGCCAACCACTAAGCCACCATGCCACCCACCCAACAACCTATAATATGATAATAACAACTCTAAACCTATCCGTCCATTATCTACGCCATAATCCTCCACTAGGGCCACGTAGGTGGTCACACATCCATATCTCAACAGCGCTGAGGGGAGAACAGGGTTTCCTTCGGGTTCTCCGGTTTCCTCCCACAGTCCAAAAACATGGATCAAGGTCAATTGAATTCTCCAAATTGCCCCATATAGAGTGTGTGTGTGAGTGAGTGTATGTCCAGTGATTGATTGGCGTCCTGTCCTGGGTGTATCTGCCCAGCGCCCGAGACGTTCTCCTCTGGATGGGCATGGGGAACTCCACCAAGATTGGGATCCGAGAACATGGCAACCACTAAGCCACCATGCCGCCCAACCAACAACCTTTAATATAATAATAACAATTCTAAACCCATCTGTCCATTATCTACGCCATAATCCTCCACTAGGGTCACGTAGGTGGTCACACATCCATATCTCAACAGCGCTGAGAGGAGAACATGCTAATCACTAAGCCACAGTGCCACCCCATTTAGAACAACTTACGGAACCTGAATTAGAGTTTGGGGAGATGACGGCAATGGAGGGCACCGTTTGCAAGGTTTAAATATATTATGAGATATTATGGAGCCCCACCGCAGACGGAACCCAGGTCCAAATTAGGGCTTGTGGAATGAGATGGAGGTAACATCGGGGGCAAATACGTTCCGTTTCATTTTTAAAAAGAGGGCGGCAGACCTGAAGGTGAGAGTCTCCTCTTTAGAGCTGTTGAAGAGATGAAACTGGATTGATTGGTGCAGCTATAAACAACTATCAGAGGTGTCATCCTCTGTCATGATTCACACAGAGGGGGTAGACAACGAGGGGGGGGGTGAAGAGGGGGTACAAGAGGAGGAGGAGGAGGAGGAGGAGGGGGCAATGACACAGTTTGGAAGGAGACAAAAGGTGTCAGGGCTCGGTATGTGGGAATCTGAGCAAAGCAATTTGGAAAAACATCATAGGCAGCTATATTTAGATATCTGCCACATGGGGCAATTGTAACACAGGGTTACCAGCCTAATGATGCTGACAGATGCCACGGTGCGCAGACCGGGAACGATGGAGGAGGCCTGCTGACCAAATGTGACCACCGGACAGAAATTAAACGATGGGGAACGGCGTCCACGCCAATTAAGATTTATATCTTTACACCAAATGTGGGTGGCTTGGTGGTTAGCATGTTCTCCTCTCAGCGCTAGGGATTCCCGGTTCAAATCCCAATCTGGGTGGAATTTCCATGTTCTGGAGTGGAGTGTCCGCGTGGGTTTCCTCCGGGTTCTCCGGTTTCCTCCCACAGTCCAAAAATATGGATCAAGTCAATTGAACTGTCCAAATTGCCCCATATAGAGTGTGTGTATGTCCAGTGATAGATTGGCGTCCTGTCCTGGGTGTATCTGCCCAGCACCCAAGACGTTCTCTCCTGGATGGGCATGGGGAACCCCCCCTCCCACCCACGACCCTAATAGAGGATGAAGTGGAAGATAATGGATGGATGTTCCCTGCACGGTGGCTTAGTGGTTGGCATGTTCTCCTCTCAGTGCTAGGGATTCAGGTTCGAATCCCCATCTGGGTGGAGTTTCCATGTTCTCCCCGTGTCCGCATGGGTTTCCACCGGGTTCCACCCCATATAGAGTGTGTTTGTGTGAGTAAGTGTGTGTCCAGTGATAGATTGGCGTCATGTCCTGGGTGTATCTGCCCAGCACCCAAGACGTTCTTTCCTGGATGGGCAGGGGGAACCCGCCCACGACCCTAATAGAGGATGAAGTGGAAGATAATGGATGGATGTTCCCTGCACGGTGGATTAGTGGTTGGCATGTTTTCCTCTCAGTGCTAGGGATTCAGGTTCGAATCCCCATCTGGGTGGAGTTTCCATGTTCTCCCCGTGTCCGCATGGGTTTCCTCCGGGTTCTCCAGTTTCCTCCCACAGTCCAAAAACATGGATCAAGGTTAATTGAATTCTCCAAACTGCCCCATATAGAGTGTGTTTGCCCGAGTGTGTGTCCAGTGATAGATTGGTGTCCTTTCCTGGGTGTATCTGCCCAGCGCCCGAAACGTTCTCCCCTGGATGGGCATGGGGAACCCCCCCCCCCTCTCCCCTCGCGACCCTAATAGAGGATAAAGCAGAAGATAATTGATGGATAGATCTTTACACCAAATGTACTTTACTGTATAATGTATTCCTTCAAGTCTAATGTAGAATTTAAATTCACAAGGTTCTTTACAATGTAATTAAAACGTTAATCTAATGGAAACAGAGGTGAATTGAATAAGGTTTAAATAACAGGAGCGTTTGGAAAGTGGATGCAGCGAAATGAAAACAGTGAGCCAGAACAATTTCTTTAAGCAGCCGGAGCGCAGAGTCAATTAGCTTCCCCTCCAGATTTAATACGAGTTCAGATCTGCGCAGACGCAGCCGGTCCGAGAGCGATCCTGCGGGATGCACGTGCAGCCCGACAGGCTTAATATCCTAAATCAATACGCGCAAAAGATTAGTGACAGATAGCATCAAGTTCATTTCGGGTGTTACTACATGTATACCTCCATCCTTACTGTACTACATCTATACCTCCATCCTTATTGTACTACATCTATACCTCCATCCTTACTCTACTACATGTATACCTCCATCCTTATTGTACTGTACTACATCTATACCTCCATCTTTACTGTACTGTACTACATCTATACCTCCATCCTTACTGTACTACATCTATACCTCCATCCTTACTGTACTACATCTATACCTCCATCCTTACTGTACTACATCTATACCTCCATCCTTACTGTACTACATCTATACCTCCATCCTTATTGTACTGTACTACATCTATACCTCCATCCTTACTGTACTACATCTATACCTCCATCCTTACTGTACTGTACTACATGTATACCTCCATCCTTACTCTACTACATCTATACCTCCATCCTTATTGTACTGTACTACATCTATACCTCCATCCTTATTGTACTATACTACATGTAAACCTCCATCCTTACTGTACTGTACTACATGTATACCTCCATCCTTATTGTACTATACTACATGTAAACCTCCATCCTTACTGTACTGTACTACATGTATACCTCCATCCTTATTGTACTGTACTACATGTATACCTCCATCCTTACTGTACTGTAATACATGTATACCTCCATCCTTGTCATTCATCCATCCATTATCTTACGCTGTATCCTCTATTAGGGTCGGGGGGGTTCCCCATGCCCATCCAGGAGAGAACATTTCGGGCGCTGGGCAGATACACCCAGGACAGGACACCAATCTATCGCTGGGCACACACTCGCTCACACAGACACACTCTATATGGGGCAATTTGGAGAATTCAATTGACTTATTTGCGCAGACGCAGCCGGTCCGAGAGCGATCCCGCGGGATGCACGTGCAGCCCGACAGGCTTAATATCCTAAATCAATACGCGCAAAAGATTAGTGACAGATAGCATCAAGTTCATTTCACACCGCTGGCGATTTCATGAAGCCGTCAATAACGGAGCGCGCAGCAGGTACGAGGCGAGGGCGGCGGCAGGCGGGGGTTCCGTAATTGTCTGCGGCCGTTTTTCCGTCTTTTCGTGGAGAAGATAAATGGATTTCATTAGGAAAGTTGGTAGTGGAGAGGAGAAGTGGAGGCCCTCAGGGACAGACGGTTCCCAACTGAGACGCGAACAAAGAGTGGCTCGCGCCGTCTAAATAAAGCCTCCTCGCGGGGACCGATGCGAGAGTGTCGACACGGAGGACAAGAAACACTCTGCATACAGCCTCGCGGATAAATCATCCTGTCCTATTGATCGCCGCGAACATGCTGTAGAACCGCGTTCTGCCATTCCTTTAAACAAGCGTTCCACTTTTTCACCCGACAATCCTTCCCTCGTCTCACAGCCTCGTCCTCAGGGTTCGGGAGCAGTGTCTGATACGTCTCCATGGTCACCACACACACCTCACACTACATACACACACATGAATTCAGAAGTAAAGAACGTTCTGGACTGCGTACAATAACATAACCCATCCATCCATTAGGGTTGCGGTGGGGTTCCCCATGCCCATCCAGGAGAGAACGTTTCGGATGCTGGGCAGATACACCCAGGACAGGATGCCAATCTATCACTGGACATACTCACTCACACAGACACACTCTATATGGGGCAATTTGGAGAATTCAACTGAAATTGATCCATGTTTTTGGACTGTGGGAGGAAACCGGAGAACCCGGAGGAAACCCACGCGGACACGAGAACATGGAAACTCCACTCAGATTGGGATTCAAACCAGGAATCACACCTTGACACCCATCCACCAACCCATTATCTTCCGCTTTATCCCCTATAAGGGTCGTGGGCGGGGGGTTAGGGGGGTTCCCCATGCCCATCCAGGGGAGAACGTTTCGGACGCTGGGCAGATACACCCAGGACAGGACGCTGATCCATCATTGGACACACACTCACTCACACAGACACACTCTATATGGGGCAATTTGGAGAACTCAATTGACTTGATCCATGTTTTTGGACTGTGGGAGGAAACCGGAGAACCCGGAGGAAACCCACGCGGACACGGGGAAAACATGGAAACTCCACCAGATTGGGATTCGAACCGGTAACCCGTAGTGCTGAGAGGAGAACATGCTAACTACTAAGCCACCGTGACGCCGAGACACCAATCCATCCATTATCTTCTGCTTTATCCTATATTAGGGTCGCGGGGGGGTTCCCTATGCCCATCCAGGGTAGAACGTCTCGGGCGCTGGGCAGATACACCCAGGACAGGACACCAATCTATCACTGGACACACACACACAGACACACACACTCTATATGGTATATACGTGCATAACACACCGAAAACAAGAGCGCCTGTAAACCACAGTGAACTAACACCACAACCATCCATTCATTATCTTCTGCTTTATCCTCTATTAGGGTCGCGGGGGGGGGGGGGGGGGTCCCCATGCCCATCCAGGGGAGAACGTCTCGGGCGCTGGGCAGATACACCCAGGACAGGACGCTGATCTATCACTGGACACACTCACTCACACAGACACACTCTATATGGGGCAATTTGGAGAACTCAATTGACTTGATCCATGTTTTTGGACTGTGGGAGGAAACCGGAGAACCCGGAGGAAACCTAGGCGGACACGGGAAGAACATGGAAAGTCGTGGGGGGGGGTTCCCCATGCTCAGCCAGAGGAGAACTGGACAATTTCGGGCACTGGGCAATTACAGCCAGGACAGGACGCCAATCTATCACTGGGCACACACTCACTCACACAGACACACTCTATATGGGGCAATTTGGAACCTTTAATTGACCTTGAGCCATGTTTTCAGACTGTGGGAGGAAACCGGAGAACCCGGAGGAAACTCACGCGGACACGGGAAGAACATGGAAACTCCACCCAGATTGGGATTCGAACCGGGAATCCCTAGCGCTGAGAGGAGAACATGCTAAACACTAAGCCACCATGCTGCCCTTTTTGTGAATCCATCCATCCATCCATTATCTTCTTTTTATCCTCAATTAGGGTCGCGGGGGGGGGGTTCCCCATGCCCATCCAGGGGAGAACGTCTCGGGCGCTGGGCAGATACACCCAGGACAGGACGCCAATCCATCACTGGGCACCAACACCACGGCATAAATATGAATTTATTTTTTTTTTTTTTTTTTTTTTTTTTTTAATTTTATAGCGCTCCAGACTTTCAACACTGAGAACATCACTGGGTTTGGACCACGATGCACCATCTTTCGTGTCGGACCGTACACCCAGGTCCCGTTTACTAAAAAGTGCATCATAACGACACGGCAGCAGTCCGTAAGCACAGTGCTGAGCATCTCCAGCCTGGCTCATCAGTGAATAATCACAGGAGCTGCGCTGACATTTCCTCCAAAGCGGGGATACCGCGGTACTTAAGATGCCGGATGGCGTATCTAATGCACCCTGACACCAGAATGACAAGCCGCTGCATTTGTATCTGTCTGTTCTGTGAAACAGAAGTCAACGGGGAATTAATTATCCACGCATGGAACATATTGAAGCATCATCTCAGATGTTACAATGTCCTAGAAACGGCACTCCGGATCCGTACGGGAGGAAGCCGCTCTTTGTATTTGCAGAGCCACCGGAGCTCCAGTGGTGCAGTCTACGATTTAAGTCATGGAGAACTCAAAGGTTCCATCTGAGAGGCCCGCTTTTTATCTTTGTTTTGTTTCGTTTGGCGAGCTAGATCTATTTTTTGCATGTTCACGAGACGGTCACGTGTTCCGTTCTAACATCGGACACTGCCGCGTCTCTGTTCCCTCCGATCCCACGACGCTCGGTCTCCTGCTGGAGGTGACCTCCTCTCCTCGGCTACTAATTACACTAGTACCAATTAATTATAAGGGAAGTCTGGAAAACATGTTTGGACCTTGGGAGGAAACCGGAGAACCCGGAGGAAAACCACACGAACACGGGGAGAACATGGTGACTCCATGTTGAACCTGGGATCCCCCGTGCAGAAAGGCAAGGTTCTCGGGGGGGCAGGGCGCCAATCCATCACTGGACACATACTCTATATGGGGCAATTTGGAGAACTCAATTGACCTTGATCCATGTTTTTGGACTGTGGGAGGAAACCGGAGAACCCGGAGGAAACCCACGCGGACACGGGGAGAACATGGTGACTCCACCCAGATTAGGAGTGGAACCTGGGATCCCCCGCGCAGACAGGCAAGGTTCTCGGGGGGGGGCAGATACACCCAGGACAGGGCGCCAATCCCTCACTGGACACATACTCTAGACGGGGCAATTTGGAGAACTCAATTGACCTTGATCCATATTTTTGGACTGTGGGAGGAAACCCACACGGACACGAGGAGAACATGGTGACTCCACCCAGATTAGGAGTGGAACCTGGGATCCCCCGTGCAGACAGGCAAGGTTATCGGGGGGCAGGGCGCCAATCCATCACTGGATACATACTCTATATGGGGCAATTTGGAGAACTCAATTGACCTTGCTCCATGTTTTTGGACTGTGGGAGGAAACCGGAGAACCCGGAGGAAACCCACGCGGACACGGGGAGACCATGGAAACTCCACCAGATCGCGATTCTAAAAGGGAGAACTCAAAGGTTCCATCTGAGAGGCCCGCTTTTTATCTTTGTTTTGTTTCGTTTGGCGAGCTAGATCTATTTTTTGCATGTTCACGAGACGGTCACGTGTTCCATTCTAACATCGGACACTGCCGCGTCTCTGTTCCCTCCGATCCCACGACGCTCGGTCTCCTGCTGGAGGTGACCTCCTCTCCTCGGCTACTAATTACACTAGTACCAATTAATTATAAGGGAAGTCTGGGGCCGAATTAAATGCTAATTCCGCTCCTTTTATATGGAGATCTCGGGTCGGAAGGAGAAAAACAAAGTCAAGTGGTGAGACGCGTTTAAATAAAATCTATACACCACCGCTGAAAGGTTGGGGACGCTGAAAATTTCCTTGTTTTTAAAAGAAAGGCACAATTTTTTAAATGAAGCTAACATCCAATCATCCATTATCTTCCGCTTTATCCTCTACTAGGGTCGCAGGTGGGGTGTCCATCCAGAGGAGAACGTCTCGGGCGTGGGGCAGATACACCCAGGACAGGACACCAATCTATGGCTGGACACACACTCACTCACTCACACAGACACACTCTATATGGGGCAATTTGCAGAATTCAACTGACCTTGAGCCATGTTTTTGGACTGTGGGAGGAAACCGGAGAACCCGGAGGAAACCCACGTGGACACGGGGAGAACATGGAAACTCCACCCAGATTAGGAGTGGAACCTGGGAACCTGGGGGGTTCCCATGCCCATCCAGGGGAGAACGTTTCGGGCGCTGGGCAGATACACCCAGGACAGGACGCCAATCTATCACTGAGCACATACTCACTCACACACACACTCTATATGGGGCAATTTGGAGCATTTCATTTACATTGAATCCCTGTTTTTTGGACTGTGGGAGGAAACCGGAGAACCCGGAGGAAACCCACGCGGACACGGGGAGAACATGGAAACTCCACCCAGATTAGGAGTGGAACCTGGGATCCCCCGTGCAGACAGGTAAGGTTCTAGGGGGGGCAGATACCCGCTGGGCAGATACACCCAGGACAGGATGCCAATCCATCACTGGACACACACTCTATATGGGGCAATTTGGAGCATTTCATTTACATTGAATCCCTGTTTTTTGGACTGTGGGAGGAAACCGGAGAACCCGGAGGAAACCCACGCGGACACGGGGAGAACATGGAAACTCCACCCAGATTAGGAGTGGAACCTGGGATCCCCCGTGCAGACAGGCAAGGTTCTTGGGGGGGCAGATACCCGCTGGGCAGATACACCCAGGACAGGACGCCAATCCATCACTGGACACACACTCTATATGGGGCAATTTGGAGAACTCAATTAACCTTGATCCATGTTTTTGGACTGTGGGAGGAAACCGGAGAACCCGGAGGAAACCCACGCGGACACGGGGAGAACATGGAAACTCCACCAGATTGGGATTCGAACCGGGAATCCCTAGCGCTGAGAGGAGAACATGCTAACCACTAAGCCACCATGCCACCAATAAAGCGATTCATCCATCCATCCATTATCTTCCACTTTATCCTCTATTAGGGTCACAGTGGGTTCCCCATGTCCATCCAGGGGAGAACGTTTCGCGCGCTGGGCAGATACACCCAAGACAGGACGCCAATCCATCACTGGGCACACACTCACTCACACAGACACACTCTATATGGGGCAATTTGGCATTTCATTTACATTGAATCCCTGTTTTTTGGACTGTGGGAGGAAACCGGAGAACGCAGGATCACAAAATATCGGGATTCTCTGGATCCTCATGGCGATTACTTGTGGTGGCTGTGCTGGGCAGGGTCGGAGGATTAAAATGACCAATGTGGGTCCTTGAGCAGGGCCCTTCCGCCTCACCGCTCCGTGCTCCAGGAAGCCGTATCCATGCCAACCCTGCATTCCAAGCCAAAAGCAATTCGGCTTTGGTTAAAGGTGTCTGCAAAACGATGGAACGTCAAATCTGAAGCGTGAAAGATGCAAAACACATTATACGTACACATTATATCTCGTCATGTAATGACATGACGTCCCCGCTGCCCAGCAGAAGAGCTTTAGAGGAGTTAAACCTCCATAACGAAGCAGGGAATGGTTTTTAAAAGGATAATTCCACACTAGCTTGTTGGTAATGTGCCTCTTGGCACCACTTGAAGCATTATAAAAATATCACTCAGAGTTACTCTCTCTGCCCCCTCGTTTCACAGCTCACTTCAGGCACATCGCATCCCGCTTCCATTTGATTGGGAGAACAAAGCTCTGGGTCTAAATGTCCGATGTACAAAGTGACTTCTTTACATCCTACTCACATACACCAGTAGGGGCAGAATTGGCATGAGAACTGATGCAGCGGTAGCTCTGCCTCCATGATTAATCATCCCACCATCAGCACCATGGATCATTTGTTAGGGTTTCCATTCCATCCATCCATTATCTTCTACTTTATCCTCTACTAGGGTTGCGGGGAGGTGGGGGGGGTTCCCCGTGCCCATCCAGGGGAGAACGTTTCAGGCGCGGGGCAGATACACCCAGGACAGGGCGCCAATCTATCGCTGGGCACACTCTCACTCACACATTATAGGGGCAATTTCTCATTCATTCATTCATTATCTCCCGCTTTATCCTCTATTAGGGTTGCGGTGGGGTTCTCCATGCCCATCCAGGGGAGAACGTTTAGGGCGGTGGGCAGATAGACCCAGGACAGGACGCCAATCCATCGCTGGGCACACACTCAATCACACAGACACACTCTATATGGGGCAATTTGGAGAAGTCAATTGACTTGATCCATGTTTTTGGACTGTGGGAGGAAACCCCTGTGGGGGAGAACATGGAAACTCCACCCAGATGGGGATTCGAACCGGGAATCCCTAGCGCTGAGAGGCGAACGTGCTAACCACTAAGCCACCGTGCCGCTAGGGGCAATTTAAAGCAGCCAATTCACCTTGAATTCATGTTTTTTAAACTTTGGGAGGAAACCAAAGAATCCTTTGGAAGCTCTCCGTGCTGGGAATTCAGGTTCGAATCCCAATCTGGTTGGAGTTTCCACGTTCCATGTTCTCGGTGTCCACGTAGGTTTCCTCCGGGTTCTCCGGTTTCCTCCCACACTCCAAAAACATGGATCAAAGTCAAGTGAATTCTCCAAATTGCCCCATATAGAGTAGAGTGTGTGTGTGTTTTGTGTGAGTGAGTGAGTGTGTGCTCAGTGATAGATTGGCGTCCTGTCCTGGGTGCATCTGCCCCGCGCCCGAAACGTTCTCCACCTCCGCGACCCTAGTAGAGGATTAAGTGGAAGATAATGGACGGATGGACCTTAAGGATGTGATCCTTTAATCGACAACAAGGACAAAGCCGCTTCTATAGATCCATCCATTATCTTCCACTTTATCCTCTACATGGGGGGGGGGGAGGTTCTCAATGCCCATCCAGGGGAGAACGTTTCGGGCGCTGGGCAGATACACCCAGGACAGGACGCCAGTCTATCGCTGGACACACACTCACTCACACACATACACACTCTATATGGGGCAATTTGGAGCATTCAGTTGGACTTGATCCATGTTTTTGGACTGTGGGAGGAAAGCGGGGAACCCGGAGGAAACCCACGCGGACACAAGAACATGGAACTCCACCCAGATTGGGATTCGAACCGGGAATCCCTAGAGCTGAGAGGCTCCCTCGGTTGCATAGATGAGGCTTCAAAATGTAAACCATGATGATGATGATGATGATGATGACCACATTGCACGGTGTAATAATTCCGGCTCGGCTCATTATTGGTATTTTGATGGATTATGGAGGCTGATGAGATGCAGGCCGCGTTGTGTGGAATGTCAATGGGGTAGTACTTGTGGCCTGTCAGTCCATGAAAGGGTTCGAGACTAATGGCCTCACCCACTTGAGATTCTGCGGGGATGAGGGGCAGGGCTGAAGCAACAATTAAGATGTATATTTTTTGCTCCATTACAGCCCATCATTACTCACACTAACAGGATTGGGAGTCTGTAATGGCGCTGGAGATGATTTTGTGAAAGGTTTTAGTGCCGCCCACACACAACTGAAAAGCACGGGGCAGAAAGTACCTGCAGATTTATCGCACTGCCCCAGTGGAACCCTGTACTCGCTTCTGGTTCTGAACTGAATGAATTCATCCTTAATGCTAATGAAACACACACACACTTGTACTGTACTTAAGTACAAGATTGAGGTTCTTATACGTCTGTGTTCCCCATGCCCATCCAGGGGAGAACGTTTCGGGTGCTGGGCAGATACACCCAGGACAGGACGCCAATCAATCGCTGGGCACACACTCACTCACTCAGACACACTCTATATGGGGTAATTTGGAGCATTTAATTGACTTGGGCCATGTTTTTGGACTGTGGGAGAAAATTGAAGGACCTGGAGGAAACCCACTGGGGCACAGGGAGAACATGGAAAGTCGTGGGGGGGTTCCCCATGCTCAGCCAGAGGAGAACTGGACAATTTTGGGCACTGGGCAATTACACTTAGGACAGGACGCCAATCTATCACTGGGCACACACTCACTCACACACTATATGGGGCAATTTGGAGCATTTAATTGACTTGGGCCATGTTTTTGGACTGTGGGAGGAAACCGGAGAACCCGGAGGAAACCCACGCGGACACGGGGAGAACATGGAAAGTCGTGGGGGGGGTTCCCCATGCTCAGCCAGAGGAGAACTGGACAATTTTGGGCACACCCAGGACAGGACGCCTATCTATCACTGGGCACACACTCACTCACACACTATATGGGGCAATTTGGAGCATTTAATTGACTTGGGCCATGTTTTCGGACTGTGGGAGGAAACCGGAGAACCAGGAGGAAACCCACGCAGACATGGGGAGAACATGGAAACTCGTGGGGGGGGGGGTTCCCCATGCTCAGCCAGGGAAGAACTGGCCAATTTTGGGCACTGGGCAATTACATCCAACACAGGGTGCCAATCTATCCCTAGAAACACTTATTCACACAAACACACACACACTATATGGGGCAAAATGGAGAATTAGGTTCCCCATGCCCATCCAGAGGAGAACGTCTTGGGCGCTGGGCAGATACACCCAGGACAGGGCGCCAATCTATCACTGGACACACACTCACTCACACAGACACACTCTATATGGGGCAATTTGGAGAACTCAATTGACCTCGATCCATGTTTTTGGACTGTGGGAGGAAACCGGAGAACCCGGAGGAAGCCCACGCAGACAACATGGAAACTCCACCCAGATTGGGATTCGAACCTGAATCCCCAGCGCTGAGCGGAGAACATGCCAACCTTAAGGTCATTAATGGAAAGTTAATCAAAGCTAGAAGCGAAGTGGTTACAAGCAGCAAAGCCGTTCATTCAGACACACGCCATCAAAGCTGGTTCTCCTAACCAGGGTCACTGGAGTGCTGGAGCCTATCCCGGCGGTCGCACTTTCACAGTGATTAAGACAGCAAGACGAAACGGGCTGCAATCATTGGGAGATTCTGGAAGGTTATGAAATATGAATGCAGGTGAGGCGCAACATTTCGGTTTACATTCGAAAAGCCACTTCAACAAGTTGATGCATAATTCATGAAAGGCTTTTAAGAGCAGCACACAGGACTTCTCTGATACTCATTTCCTCTTGCTCTTATTTCATTCCGCTGCCTCCTTACAGCGAGGGTCATGTGATCAGGTTCGCTCGCTCCTGATCGCAGAAAACGCAGAATTTTGCTCCAATTTACACTATTTAAAAAAAAATAATAATACAATGATATAAATACGTTGAGGCCGGCACGGTGGCGCCACGTTCTCCTCTCAGCACTAGGGATTCCCGGTTCGAATCCCCATCTGGGTGAAGTTTCCATGTTCTCCCCATGTCCGTGTGGGTTTCCTCCGGGTTCTCCAGTTTCCTCCCACAGTCCAAAAACATGGATCAAGTCAATTGAGTTCTCTAAATTGCCCCATATACTGTAGAGTGTGTGTGTGTGTCTGAGTGAGTATGTGTCCAGTGATAGATTGGTGTCCTGTCCTGGGTGTATCTGCCCAGCGCCCGAAACGTTCTACCCTGGATGGGCATGGGGAACCCCCCATCCCCGCGACCCTAATATAGGATGAAGCGGAAGATAATGGATGGATGGATAAATACGTTGAGGGCGGCACTTGGCTTAGTGGTTACCATGTTCGGCTCTCGGAGCTAGGGATTCCCGGATCGAATCCCCATCTGGGTGGAGTTTCCATGTTCTCCCCATGTCTGTGTGGGTTTCCTCCGGGTTCTCCGGTTTCCTCCCACAGTCCAAAAACATGGATCAAGTCAATTGAGTTCTCTAAATTGCCCCATATAGAGTGTGTTTGTCTGAGTGAGTGTGTGTCCAGTGATAGATTGGCATCCTGTCCTGTGTGTATCTGCCCAGCGCCCGAAACGTTCTCCCCTGGATGGGCATGGGGAACCCCACCGCAACCCTAATAGAGGATAAAGTGGCAGATAATGGATGGATAGATAAATACGTTGGTAGTGGTTTGCATGTTCACCTCTCAAGACTGAGGATCCAGGTTCGAATCCTAATCTGGAGGGAGTCTACACAGTCCATAAACATGGATTAAAGATAGATTGTCTGTGCTTAATTGCCCCTATATAGTGTCTGTGTCTGCGTCTGTGTGAGTGAGGGTGTAATCAGCACCTGAAACGTTCTCCTCTGGATGGGCGTGGGTTCTCCCACCACAACCCTCATCCCTAGTGTAGGATTAAGCCAAAGATGAGATGAGATGAAATAAACCTTTAACATACTCTATATGGGGCATTTTAGAGTACTCAATTTACCTTGTTAACCTCTGTTTTTGACTGTGGGAGGAAAGCGGACAACCCGGAGGGTACCCACGCAGACATGGGGAAAACATGGAAGGAACATGGGAGGAACATGGCAAGATTGGGATTCTAACCTGGATCCCCAGCGCTGAGAGGAGAACATGCAAATCGATAAGAAACCATGCTGCTTAAAAAATAAAAAGTCTAAAATAATAATAATGAAAAAAAAGGCCACAAAGACATTAAGACAAGAGTTCTTTAAGGAACCTTTACATCGTTTTGCTGGCAATATCATTCCTCATTCATTTTTTAAAGTTTAAATGCTTTATATATAAAATATTTAATAAGTATTGGGTAATAAAATGTGTTAATTGTAACAAGGTGACACGAAAAGATCTAAACTAAACCTGAACTGAACTGGTTCTTGAACTTTTTATTATACTGTGTGTGTGTGTATATATATATATATATATATATATATATATATATATATATATATATATATGTATATATATATAAACACTATTATAATAATTATACCACTATAATAGCTTTATCTGTTTGTCTGTGTGTCTGGTACAAAGTTTGCATTCCCCGTTATTTGATTAAGCTGAAACTGCACAATTGTTCATCGCCAATGACAACACATGAATCAATTAAAAATGTACCAATTAATTAACTAATGAGTGGAAATTCATTAATTTGGTTTTCTACGGATAAATTGCCCATTTCCCCATGCCCATCCAGGGGAGAACGTCTCGTGCACTGGGCAGATAGACCCAGGACAGGACGCCAATCTATCACTGGGCATAAATTGTATACTTCACAAGCATAATTTATTACTTTTGATGACAATACAAGAACTAATTAAAAGATACACTAATAAAATAAAAAAATACAAAACTTTAAATGACAAAAAAGTTTGTTCTTTATCATTATTGAACAAAACGACAAATAGGAGAAAATAATTAAACACGGCAAAGGGGTGGAATTTTGAATATATACATATATTTTGCTTGCTTATGGGTTAGTTTAGTTTTACTGTACAGTGTTCTACATGATCTAATACATTCATTATCTCTCGCTTTATCCTCTATTAGGGTTGCGGTGGGGTTCCCCATGCCCATCCAGCTTTACCTGAGACAGGGGTTTCAATAAAAAGAAATACAAAAATTTTAAACGACAAAAAAAGTTTGTTCTTTACTATTAATAATTAAAACGAGAAAGATAAAGTCATTTATATTAAATACAAAGATTTTGCTTGTTTATGGGTTAGTTTAGTTTTACTGTACACTGTATTCTTCATGTTCTAATACAGACCCTAGTTATTCAGACATTGAAGTAGAGTAACAGTGGTATATTATTATTATTATTATTATTATTATTATTATTATAACCCCAAATACCTGGCAGCTTTACCTGAGACGGGGGTTTCAATAAAAAGAAACACAAAAATTTTAAATGACAAAAAAAGTTTGTTCTTTACTATTAAGAATTAAAACGAGAAAGATAAAGTAATTTATATTAAATACAAAGATTTTGCTTGTTTATGGGTTATTTTAGTTTTAGTGTACACTGTATTCTTCATGTTCTAATACAGACCATAGTTATTTAGACATTGAAGTAGAGTAACAGTGGTATATTATTATTATAACCACAAATACCTGGCAGTATTTGGTGAATAGGTCAATAAAAAGAAACACAAAAATTTTAAATGACAAAAAAAGTTTGTTCTTTACCAGTAAGAATTAAAACGAGAAAGATAAAGTCATTTATATTAAATACAAAGATTTTGCTTGTTTATGGTTCAGTTTAGTTGTACTGTACAGTGTTCTACATGTTCTAATACAGACCCTAGTTATTCAGACATTGAAGTAGAGTAACAGTGGTATATTATTATTATAACCCCAAATACCTGGCAGCTTTACCTGAGACGGGGGTTTCAATAAAAAGAAACACAAAAATTTTAAATGACAAAAAAAGTTTGTTCTTAACCAGTAATAATTAAAGTAATTTATATTAAATACAAAGATTTTGTTTGTTTATGGGTTAGTTTAGATTTACTGTACACTGTATTATTCATGTTCTAATACAGACACTAGTTATTAAGACATTGAAGTAGAGTAACAGTGGTATATTATTATTATTATTATTATTATTATAACCCCAAATAGCTGGCAGCTTTACCTGAGACGGGGGTTTCAATAAAAAGAAATACAAAATTTTTTAAAGACAAAAAAAGTTTGAGATAAAGTAATTTATATTCAATAAAAAGATTTTGCTTGTTTATGGTTCAGTTTAGTTGTACTGTACAGTGTTCTGCATGTTCTAATACAGACCCTAGTTATTCAGACATGATCAGTGCATTGAAGTAGAGTACAGTGGTATATTATTATTATTATTATTATTATTATAACCCCAAACAGCCTGCAGCTTTACCTGAGACGGGGGTTTCTGGAGCCCACTTGGAACCCGGGAACAGGTTCTGGAAGGATGCGCGCACCTCGTGGCACCGGAGCGGCGGTGCGCTCGGCTGCGCGGCGGTCAGCATCAGCATCAGAGCCGCGAGGCAGCCTCCCAACAAGTTCAGCCCGCTCATGGTCCGCGAACTGTTGCGCTCCAGAGCGATTCAGCGCTGATCTGCAGAGGGGACGTGGGAAAGTGGACGCTGCCGCTGTTATTAGTCCTGTCCGGAGTCCCGCTGTCCTCACAATAACGCCTCCAAAGTCTGCGCGTCGGTCCTCACAAGCGCGTCCGTCCGTCTCCTCACTCTAGAACCCGACGAGCAGAGGATCTGCCCCAGCCATGGAGAAGCTGGAGATGCTTTTAGAAACTCTCCATCCTCTCTGGTAATCACAGAGGAAGGGTTGCCAGATGTACGATACACACCGAGCAATATGCTGCCTGCTATTATATCGCCCTCCAGTGTGCAGCTGAGATCAACGAGGAAACACCATCACACACACACACACACACACACACACACACACACTAAAAACTATGCTTTAGATAGAACCCCATCCATCCATCCCTTATCTTTCACTTAACCCTATAATTAGGAGGGGGGGGTTCAGGTGATGGGCACTCCCTCAAACACACAGAGACACTATCCATCCATTATCTTCTGCTTTATCCTCTATTAGGGACGGGGGGGGGTTCCCCATGCCCATGCAGGGGAGAACGTTTCGGTGCTGGGCAGATACACCCAGGACAGGACGCCAATCTATTACTGGACACACTCACTCACACAGACACACTCTATATGGGGCAATTTGGAGAATTCAATTCACCTTGATCCAGGTTTTTGGACTGTGGGAGGAAAGCAGAGAACCCAGAGGAAACCCATGCTGATCGCAATTTAAACATGGATCTAGGGGTAATTTAGAGCCAGGTTTTTGGACTGTGGGAGGAAAGCGGAGAACCCAGTGGAATTTCACGTGGACACGGGAGGAACCTGGATCCCCAGCGCTGAGAGGAGAACATGCAAACCAATATGAAACCATGCTGTTCAATATGATGTATATATGTATTAATATGGGATGTAATTATAGTTTCATTAGCGTATTCATTAGTTATAGTTTGGACACGCCTCCTTAATCAGTTCCAATCTGTAGTCCATCTGTGTGTGTTCTACAGTACATACTGTGTACGTCCCCTTTACTCTGTTCTAATGCTCAGAACCCCAATAGTAGCACCACAGAGCAGGGGTTATTTGGTGGGTGCATTATTCCTATCCCAGCAGTGTCACTGAGGTGAAGAAATGAAACTAAAATACCCCCCTCACTGCATCAATGTCACTGCAGAACTGAGAATCATCAATCCACCAACCAAATGATACCTGTTCTGTAATGGTTCGGACCAACAGAGGACAAAGAACACAGTATGTACTGTAGAACACAAACAGATGGACTTTGTAGTTCTCCAATTCCAGTCTGTAGTCCATCTGTGTGTGTTCTACAGTACATACTGTGTACGTCCCCTTTACTCTGTTCTAATGCTCAGAACCCCAATAGTAGCACCACAGAGAAGGGGTTATTGGGTGGGTGCATTATTCCTATCCCAGCAGTGTCCCTGAGGTGTTTCTATAAAATCACAGCAGCACTAAAACTGAGACAAGTATCCCAAATTCATGGCTTTATATTCTGACCTCAAACATCATCAGCAGCCCTGAACCAATGAAAACCAATGACCACCACGTTCATGGACCTTGGAAGATGTAGGATTTGAAAGTACAGCCTTTAGGTTCTCCACCATCGTACCTACGGTGTTCTCACACACTGATCAACATGTTGTTTTCAGCTGTTAAAGCACTTTGGGGTTTTTTCTGCATCACAGCACTCAAAGAAATCCCTGAACAATGTTGTGAGAAAACCGAAATCAGTAGTTCTGGACACTCAGAACAGCCTTCCCTGAAATCCAAGCGCAAAATCACAGTGTTCACGTTCTTAATCCATTTTAAAGTGCAACACGATTACAAACATTATCTCAACACAGCGTGAAAACAAGGACCAAGTTAAAGTTCCGTGACTAGAATGAGAATCGAGGGTTATTTCAGGGTTTACTTTTAAATAAAAACCCCAGAAATCTAAGATTTATATATTATTATCTTTACGTAGAATCCATCCATCCATTATCTTCTGCTTTATCCTCTATTAGGGTCGCGGGGGAGAACGTTTTGGGCGCTGAGCAGATACGCCCAGGACAGGACGCCAATCTATCACTGGACACACACTCACTCACACAGACACACTCTATATGGGGCAATTTGGAAAACTCAATTGACTTGATCCATGTTTTTGGACTGTGGGAGGAAACCGGAGAACCCGAAGAAAATGGAAACTCCACCCAGATGGGGATTTGAACCGGGAATCCCTAGCGCTGAGAGGAGAACATACCAACCACTAAGCCACCGTGCCGCCCCAACTTTATGTAGGATAAATGATGGAAATCTACACATAGCACTCTCAGAAGATACGTTTCAATGAGGTTTCAGGAAGAACATTTTTATTTACGATCATAGGATTCAACACATGTGTAAACACATACTGCTAGACTTTTATGTAAATATAATAAAGTTGTCTCTTCATTAAGAAACTATGAGATCAACGGAATCATTCAAAGAGAAATTTTTAATTCAATCCTGAGGTCACAACGCCACCTACTGGAGCCCCAAAGCACATTAAACATTGGTTTTACTGGGGCTTACTGGGTTCTTGAGTTAATGAAGAGCTCATATCATTATCTTTTGCTTTATCCTCTACTAGGGTCATGGGGGGGGGGTGTACCCTATGCCCATACAGGAGAGAAAATTTCGGGCGCTGGGCAGATACACCCAGGACAGGACACCAATCCATCACAGGGCACACATTCAGTCACACAAACACACTCTATATGGGGCAATTTAGAGAATTCGATTTATCTTGGTCCATGTTTTTGGACTGTGGAAAGAAAACCCCACATGGACACAGGGAGGACATGGAAACTCCACCCCGATGCAAATTCAAACCTGGATCCCTAGCGCCGAGAGGCGAACATGCCAACCACAACGCCAGCGTGCTTCTCAATACTAAATAATGTGCATTCATGAGGTCCTGCAACCTCGAAAAATACATTAAGACCAGGAACATGAAAATGACTTACTTATAAGATAAGATAAACCTTTATTTGTCCCACAATGGGGAAATTTACATTTCTCAGCGGCAGATACAGAGGAGGGAGAAAAGGTATCCAGTCAATAGAAGAAATTTCATTCATTATCTTCCGCTTTATCCTCTATTAGGGTCGCGGTGGGGTTCCTCATGCCCATCCAGGGGAAACGTCTCAGGCGCTGGGCAGATACACCCAAGACCGGGTGCCAATCTATTGCTGGGCACACACTCACTCACACAGACACACTCTATATGGGGCAATTTGGAGAACTCAATTGACTTGATCCATGTTTGCCCCATATAGAGTGTGTCTGTGTGAGTGAGTGAGTGTCCAGTGATAGATTGGCGTCCTGTCTTGGGTGAATCTGCCCAGCGCCCGAAATGTTCTCCCCTGGATGGACAACTGAAGTAATATTGGTGCATTATTTTCTATAGATTTGAAAACACTGCAATCTAATAAAATCATGTCTGGAGGAGTCTAGATGCTTCCAAACAAATTTACAAGACTCATTTAAACAAGGTGAAACCATTGGTACACACCGCGTATCATCATTGAATCTGGGCGTTTTACTCCAGTCTATTACCAGAGATGTACACAATCAAGCACACTGCTATACATCATGTACAAGTGTACATTTGTAACTTATTGGAGGTGTTTGGAAAAGGTTCCTTACTCCTTCAGCATGACTACGCCACATACACAACATCCATCATCTTCCGCTTTATCCTATATTAGGGTCGTGGGGGGGGGGTTCCCCATGCCCATCCATGGTAGAACGTTTCAGACCCAGGACAGGACGCCAATCTATCACTGGGCACACACTCACTCACACAGACACACTCTATATGGGTCAATTTGGAGAACTCAATTGACTTGATCCATGTTTTTGGACTGTGGGAGGAAACCGGAGAACCTGGAGGAAACCCACAGACACGGGGAGAATATGGAAACTCCATGCAGATGGGGATTCGAACCATGAATCCCTAGCGCTGAGAGGAGAACATGCCGCCCACACATACACAAGTTTTCACTAAATAATGAGTTTGTTGTGGAAGAATCTGACAAGCCCATTCAGAACCCCAACCGCAAATTCATCCAACACTATTGCCATTAATAAGATGTGGACCCTACAGCGGTTCCAAAAACAGGGACCGGCCCTCTAAATGCTAGAAATACAGAAAGACAATGTTGTAATAGCTACAGGCAAGAAAGGGACAAAAAAAACTTGTGATGTCATACCTGTTTGGGTAACGTGAAGGTGCTATGATGCGTTAAACCATTAAGTTGGAGTTGAAATTTATTTTGCCTACAGTTCTTACACACACATATGAACGTCCTTTACATTAAAAGTATCCATGCAGTAAAAAACACACGGTGTGAAGTGAGCACATGTGCCTGGAACGGTGGGCAGCCCTGTATACAGCGCCCAGGGAGCAACTAGGGTTAAGTGCCTCCTGCCATGGTGCTTGGTTGAGCTGGGAATTAAACCGGACACCTTCAGGTCGCAAGGCTGGTTCCTTAACCACAAACCTATAATTGCCCCATGACGCTGCTACAATGCATTAAAACACATAGTGCATGTTTTAATACGTGGATATTTGCTAAATTTAGTGAGTTACATCCAACATGTGACCTCATTTCTGTTGTTCATTTATTCATTCATTATCTTCTGCTTTGTCCTATATATATTAGGGTCGCAGGGGGGGTTCACATGCCCATCCAGGGGAGAACGTTTCAGGAGCTGGGCAGATACACCCAGGACAGGACGCCAATCTATCGCTGGGCACACACTCACACAGACATCCACACTCTATATGGGGCAATTTGGAGAACTCAATTGACTTGATCCATGTTTTTGGACTGTGGGAGGAAACCGGAGATCCCGGAGGAAACCCACACGGGCACGGAGAGATCATGGAAACTCCACCCAGATTGGGATTCGAACCGGGAATCCCTAGCGCTGAGAGGCGAACGTGCTAACCACTAAGCCACCGTGCCGCCCATTTCTGTTGTTGCAGTGAAATAAATAAAAAATAATAATAAGAAACGAGACAAAAAAACTACAGAGGATTGTGAGGTCTGCAGAAAAGATCATTGGATGCTCTCTACCCACCCTGGAGGATCTACACAGCTCTCGTCTACAGAGAGCTCACAAAATTATTACAGACAATTCTCACCCCGGTCACCATCTCCTAAAACTGCTACCATCAGGTAGACGTTACAGAGCGATAAAAACAAAAACAAACCGTTCTGTACATTTTTGAACGTGCAATATAAAAACATGCAATATATAAATACATTCACTCAGGTTGTACAGTTTTATACACTCTTGTAAATATTTTTCATCTTTCAAAATGTTTGTAAATTGTAAATTATAGTGCCATCTTTAAATCTCTTTATTTGTGTAAATTTTAGTATGTGACACCGAAAGTATGGCACCTTAATTTCGTTATACCTGGTATAATGACAATGAAGATATTCTGATTCTAAGACGGCGGCACGGTGGCTTAGTGGTTAGCACGTTCGCCTCTCAGCGCTAGGGATTCCCGGTTCAAATCCCCATCTAGGAGGAGTTTCCATGTTCTCCCCGTGTCTGCGTATGTTTCCTCCGGGTTCTCCGGTTTCCTCCCACAGTCCAAAAACATGGATCAAGTCAATTGAATTCTCAAAATTGCCCCATATAGAGTGAGTGAGTGTGTGCCCAGCGATGGATTGGCGTCCTGTCCTGGGTCTATCTGCCCAGCGCCCGAGATGTTCTCCCCTGGATGGGCATGGGGAACCCCACCACGACCCTAATAGAGGATAAAGCGGGAGATGAATGATTCTGAGACAACTAAACTAGTTTGTTGAGAATTTAGATGACACGGGACAACACTGCCCTCTAGTGTCCGCTAAAATTATAGTTGCTTTAAGTCACCAAGACATTGATTCAGAACCTTTCAGAAGACAGGAGGTTATGAGTTCCGGCGGATTACAGATGGATACCGTGCAATTTTTCTATCAAGATTGGGCGCATCCTTAAAATTGCAATGTCATCCACCCGAAAACAGCAAGACGGAGGCAAGAATTACAAATAACGACTTTAAATTCGGCGGTTAACACACACACGTCTCGAAAACATTTTTATTAGGCTCTAGTTCTTCATCAGAAACCTCCTTTCCTCTGTGTTTTCCCTGTAACAGCCAGTTTTGCATGGATTTGCACAGCATAGTCTACTGAAGCTGGATGCAGTCCTGCAAAACTAGGTGTCCCCTCGCACAACAGGGTCATCCGGTGCAGCGCCACCCATCTCGAAGCAGATGACCGGCAGTACATGAAGTGCCCACACTACAGTAGGTCTGTGGTCACTACCTGCACTGTGAGCACTTTGGAACTGCCAGGACAACAAGCCACGTACAGAGGACATCCACACGCGCTAAGGTCAATCAGCTACACCAGCTGGTATCACGTAGGTGAAACAGGACACTGAGAGAATGGGCTTTTTCGGTCGATCGTACACTGTTTCCTGCCAAAAGGAGCACCTAGCGTAGTAGATACTGCATTACTTCACTGACTACACAAGATGCACCTTAGCAGGTAAAGCATATAAATAAAGCCTACATCGTTTACAGACAGTAGAATGAAGATGTATTCATTATTAAACATGAATGAGACAAATTAATTATCAAATAAATACAATTTTTTAAAAAAAGCTTGGTTAGTAAAACATGGTGAATAATCAATTAAACACAAAAGCTTGGCACAACTTCATGTCTTAAAATCATGCATCCCTTTTAAAACCTTTATAGCTAACCCAATAATCAATAATCAGATAATCTCATGGCTCTGTGTGCATCAAAGAGTCCCAAACACATCTTAAAAACCCAAAATCAACATGTTCCCACAGGGTTTAAAGCATCCAGTTACCCAAATGCAAGACTCGATGCTTAATTTTATTCAAAAGGAATAAATTTAAAACATGAATTTGATTAAATGTGTCCCAATACATTCAATCCATACAGTGCAGGTCGTATAAATAAAGAACAACACGTTATTAAACTGCAATGACTGTGTTTATTAGTTACATGGCTTACAAAAATGTAAATATTATATACAAACGTGAACCTTCAAACCTTTAATCTTAATGCAAACGCGTTACCAATCTGCAGTACCTTCATCGTCCACAGGGCGGCCGCGAACCACGTTTTGAGACACTATCTTAATCTAAAGAAATGGTTATTTTTACACTTTTTTATTTATATAAAACAACTTATGCAGCTTTTTCGTCTTATATGTACATGGAACATGCCCAAAATATGAATTTAAGCACAATAAAGGACTATATTCTTACTAGACATCCAATTATGATTTCTGAAAAATATATCACCTAGTGTAAATTGTGCTAAATAAATTACTAAGAGCGAAAATCTGCACATTGTGTCATATTTTCAATCATAATGTTTTTTTTAGTGCAGATCAGGACCACTGATGATGTTCAATGTAAACAGTGGGATCATTGGTTTAGGTCACGTGGCTCACCCAACTCCATTTACTGAAGAATGAATGGATTACTTTGCAATGACTGTATTTATTAGTTACAAGGCTTATAAAAATGTAAATATTATATAGAAACTTGAAACCTTTATACGTGAATTAAATCTGAATCCAAATGACCTCGGGTTACCAAACTGCAGTACCTTCATCGTCCACAGGGAGGCCGCGAATCACGCTTTAAGACACTATTTTCATCCAATTGTTCTTTTTACGCTTTTTTTATTTATATAAAACAACGTAGGCAGCTTTTTCGTCTTATATGTACATGGAACATGCCCTAAAATATGAATAAGCCCAAATAAAGGACTATATTCTTACTAGTAATCCAAAAAAATATGAAAAATAAACCATGTGTAAATTGTGATAAAAAGTATTATTAAATGGCAAAATGATGTTCAATGCCACTGATGTTCAATGTAAACAGTGGGATCATTGGTTTGGGTCACGTGTCTCACCCAAATCCATTTACTGAAGAATGAATGGGTTAATTTGCAATGACTGTATTTATTAGTTACATGGCTTACAAAAAATGTAATTATATTATACAGAAACTTGAAACCTTTATACGTGAATTAAAGCTTAATCTAAATGACCGCATGTTACTAATCTGCAGTACCTTCATCGTCCACAGGGCGGCCGCGAACCACGCTTTGAGACACTATCTTAATCTAAAGTTATTTGTTTTTGGGGGGGGGGTTTTACACTTTTTTTACTTATAGAAATCCACGTAGACAGCTTTTTCGTCTCATGTGTACACAGAACTTCCCCTAAAATATGAATTTAAGCACAATAAATGACTACATTCTTAGAAATCCAATTTTTTTTTTTTTTAAAAAAAAGCACTTTTTAAACTTTGTAAATTGTGCTAAATGAATTACTTATTTATTTGTCTTATTTTAATCCGTAATGTTTTTTTAGTACAGGTCAGGACCACTGATTATGCTCAATGTAAACAGTGGGATCATTGGTTTAGGTCACGTGGCTCACCCAACTCCATTTACTGAAGAATGAATGGGTTACTTTGCAATGACTGTATTTATTAGTTACATGGCTTATAAAAATTTTAATTATATAGAAACTTGAAACCTTTAAACGTGAATTAAATCAGAATCCAAATCACCGCGTGTTACCAATCTGCAGTACCTACATCGTCCACAGGGCGGCCGCGAACCACGCTTTGAGAATTTCTTAATCTAAAGTTATTGTTTTGGGGTTTTTTTGTTTACTTTTTTACTTATAGAAATCAAATTAGGCAGCTTTATCGTCTTATATGTACACAGAACATCCCCTAAAATATGAATTTAAGCACAATAAAGGACTATATTCTTATTAGGAATCCAATTATGATTTCTGAATACTAAATCACCTAGTGTAAATTGTGCTAAATAAATTACTTATTTGTGTGTCTTATTTTATCCATAATGGTTTTTTTAGTGCAGATCAGGACCACTGATGATGTTCAATGTAAACAGTGGGATCATTGGTTTAGGTCACGTGGCTCACCCAACTCCATTTACTGAAGAATGAATGGGTTACTTTGCAATGACTGTATTTATTAGTTACATGGCTTATAAAAATTTTAATTATATAGAAACTTGAAACCTTTAAACGTGAATTAAATCAGAATCCAAATCACCGCGTGTTACCAATCTGCAGTACCTACATCGTCCACAGGGCGGCCGCGAACCACGCTTTGAGAATTTCTTAATCTAAAGTTATTG